>APFE030717947.1:89064-284666 GCA_000404065.3 Pinus taeda
TCTACTTTCTCCATATGAATCCAATGAGGCCGGAACCACTCTCAAACATCCTGAGTCATTTCATGGTAATGTTAAAAATTTAAGTAAAAGGATGAAAATGAAGATTAAGGAGAATGTCACTTTTACTTTAAAAATTTAACATTACCATGAATAGCATATCAATACTAGGGCCTAGACTTGATCATGAAGCTACCAAAATGCTCTACTCCTTGCTGCAACAGCACCAATCACTTGCCAAATGAAAATATTAATGAGAAAACACGCCCTTTTCTTTCCCGCACTGAGCTTAGCGAGTCCTGGAAACCGGACACGTGTCCTAAAATCGCGACATGCCCCTGAAAATCGCGACACGCCCTCGAACACGACGTGTCCTGTGATTTGGACACGAATCCGGACCGAATTGTGTCGGATTCGCCGGATTCGGAATTCGCAGGGGGTTTAGGACGAATCCAGTGACTTAGCTTTTCATGATTCACATTCAAGAGCACATAGAAAACTTGAACTCATTCATTCAGATTTATGTGGTCCAATGTCTATTCCTTTTGCAAATGGAAACAAATATATGATGACATTTATTGATGACTACACCAGAATGTGTTGGGTTTATTTATTGAAGAACAAATCTGATGCTTTTCAAACATTCAAGAACTTTCATAAATGGATTGAAAATGATGCACAATCTCATATTGGCTCTATTCGGGCTGATAATGGAAAAGAATACACTTCAAATGAATTTGAAAACTATCTCTGCCAGCATGGGATCAAACATCAAACAATTGTGCCTTATAATCCCCAACAGAATGGTGTAGCTGAAAGAATGAATAGGAAAATCTTAAAAATGGGGCGCTCCATGATGTTTTTCAAAAATGTAAAGTTGATGTTTTGGGCTGATGTAGTTCTATGTGTTGTACATATAAAGAATAGATGTCGATCTAATGCTATTAGAACCAAGACTCCCTATGAAATGTGGTATGGGCACGTTCCTTCGGTAAAGCATCTCAGGGTCTTTGGTTCCACCTATTATGCCTTGATACCAAAGGTACATAGAAACAAACTTGGTGCAAGAAGTCGTAAGTGTGTCTTCCTGGGGTATTCAAACACCTCCAAAGCATACCGTCTCTATGATGAAGTTAATAAAAAGTTTGTTGTATCTAGAGATGTAATCTTTCTTGAATCATCCAAAACTGACAATGTTGTTGAGCGGCAACTTGATTGCTTGGATAGATTCACAAATGCAAAATCATTTCAAGAATTTGATAATCAGATTCCACATCTTGAAGGGGGGATTCCTATACTAGATCAACATGTGGAATCTTCTTCTAAAGAACTCCCTCCCCCGCTTGAAACTCCAACAACAGATGATGCTTTAAGTGATGTGATTGATAGAATTGGGAGACTCAATCTTGATTCAGTGCCAACTCAATCAACGGAGCAGCCTGGACCATCGGAGAAAGGTCCCCCAAAGTGGCTGACAAAGACACTTGAAAGTGTTCATCCTGATGAGGTTGGAAAGATAGGAACTAGAAATTCAAATCGGCAAAATGGAGGTGATGTAGATGACTCTAATTCACCTGTTGATATGGATGTTTCTTATGATTGTGAATTGAATTTGTCTACAAATTTTGAACCAACTTTCTTCAAAGAAGTTGCTTCTCATGATGAATGGAAAGAAGCGATGCAAAAGCAGTATGATGCCCTCATAAAGAATGGCACTTGGAAGCTAGTTGATCCTCCATTAGGGACCAAACCAATTAGCTACAAGTGGGCCTACAAGAACAAGTATAAAGTTGATGGCTCACTTGACAAACATAAAGCCAGGCTTGTGGCAAAAGGTTTTGCACAAAGGAAGGGGTCAATTATGAGGAGACTTTTGCCCCCACGGCAAAATGGGCTACCATCCCGACACTCTTTGCCCTAGCAACTCATAATGGTTGGAAAGTCCATCAAATGGATGTAAAAATTGCTTTCTTGAATGGAGATCTAAAGAAAATGTTTTTATGTCCCAACCTGAAGGATTTGCTGTGAAAGGACATGAACATAAAGTATGTAAACTTGTGAAATACTTGTATGGCCTCAAATAAGCATCGCGAGCCTAGTATGAAAAACTAACTGAGCATCTTCTGAAACTCAATTTCAAACATTATGATCTTGATGATGCAACTTTATTTGTCAAGAAAGTTGGCAAAACTGTTGTATATCTTGTGGTATATGTAGATGATATTTTGATGACAGGGAACAATGAAAGCTACATTGCATTCATAAAGAAGGAATTGGGGAAAAGTTTTGAAATGAATGATTTGGGCTATGTTCATTACTATCTTGGTATTGAAGTAACTCAACATCCGAAGTCCATATTTCTTTCTCAAAAGAAGTACATTGGAGATCTGTTGAACATGTTTGGCATGGCAGAATGCAATCCTCTTACTACTCCAATAGAACAAAACTTAAATTTCACATCTATTAAAGGAAAAGAATTTGAGGATGCAACAAAGTATAGACAGCTTGTAGGAAGTCTCAACTACCTAACTACTACCAGACCAGACATTTTGTTCGTTGTTGGAATCCTCTCCAGGTTTATGCAAAAGCCTTGTGAAGGACATTGGTCTGCTGCAAAAAGAGTTCTAAGGTACTTAAAGGGAACTCAAGACTTTGGAATCAAGTATACACAGGTGGATGACTTCGGTTTGATTGGATACTCTGATTCAGACTTCGATGGAGACAAAGAAATTGGGGTATCTACTTCAAGATATGCTATGAGTCTTGGATTAGGAGCTGTCTCGTGGAGATCACGCAAACAATCAGTTCCAACAAATTCCACAACAGAAGCAGAATACGTGGCAACAACTGAGGCAACAAAAGAAATTGTGTGGCTCAGGAAAATTCTTGAAGATTTGCAGGTAAAACAAGTACAATCAACTCCACTCATGATTGACAATACCTCTGCAATAAAGTTGGCTAAGAACCCAGAGTTCCATGATCGAACGAAGCACATCAATACTAAATATCATCTGATTCGACATCATGTTGAGGCCAAAACAATCCATCTCCACCGTTGTTCCACGAACGAGCAAATTGTAGACATCGTCACCAAAGCGCTTGAAAGAGAAAAGCTTGAAAGATTCAAAATGATGCTTGGACTCACGAACATCCCTTCAAAGTAAGGGGGGGAATGTTGACACCTAATCATCAGGATTGGGTGAATAATTGAAAATGATGTAAATAAATAATAGAGAATATGAATAGTCACCGGGAGATGAAATGAACAGTCTCTCCCTCATGTATATAATAAACACCAACCTAAATGAAATCAATGAATTGTTCCGAGGATTTATTGCCTGGTCTGACAGGAAGGGTGTCCTCCCTTCTAGATGAAAATGGCCCAAAGACATATATAGATGCAATGGTATCTATCCACACGGATGCAGATCAGCTGAAGGAGTACAAAAAGGAGATGTCGCGGGCGAAGAGGTTGATCCTTGATGGTGTTCGGGATCACATTGTTTCACAAATAGCTGGCAAAAGGACTGCCAGAGAAATGTGGGAGACTCTCACCACGTTGTACTAGGGCACTTACGAGCAATGGAAGATGTACCTAGAGGAGAAGTTGAGGCTCATTCGGATGCAGAAGGGGGAAGGCATAGACCCCTTTCTCACCAAGATTCAGGAGGTCTGGGACCAACTGTCCACTGTTGGGGCAACGCCTCAACCCACAGAGGTTGTGAGATTGGCACTCAACAGTGTCTCTAAGGACTGGCAGGTCTTTGTCCAAAGCATATTGGGAAAAGACAAGTTACCAGAGTGGGACAAGATGCGGGCTGACTTGTACTAGGAGGAATTGAGGTGAGCATTCTAAAGAGCTCCATCAGTGTCAACAACAACGGATAGAGGCAGGTGAAGGAGGAGGAGAATGTGGCCCTCGCATCAAAGGGTCCCAATCAGGGACAAGGGGAGCAAAGGAAGAAGAAGAAGGACCTGCCCATAGGTCAAGTGCTTTAGATTTGGTGAGTTTGGTCACTATAGTACCAAATGAACTCTCAGGAAGAAGGACAAGGAAGAGAAGCAAGATCAAGAGCCAACCTCAGCAGATATCGATAAGCTTTCCTCCAGGATGAAGGAAGACTTCACCATGTTTTTTGATATACCTCCAGGAGTGAGGTGGGTGACTTGGTGTTGTAACCCCATAGCACTAAAGTCGGGCATGATTCTTAAGGAGGTCCACCTCTTGAATCAATAGCTTGCTACAGGAGCCCATAGTATTTGGAAGCAGAATGGATTAGTCGCAATTGATGCAGTCAATATCAGAGTGACAGCTGCAGACTAGTAGCAATTAGATGCTGAGGAGCACAATGTAGTGTTAACAATAAACCATATGGCTCAGTGCAGAGTTGGCAGCAACGTAGAGTCTTCAGTGACAGTGCATATGCTAGTAGAAGTCAGAGACTGGGGAGACAAATGCATTATACTGATCAGATTTTATTCAGTATTTAGGATGCTTTTCAATTGCTGATGTTGCAATTGCAGTAGCAACAGATGAGAGGGAGTTGCAATGTAGATGTAATGTTGGCAAAAGTATAGTAGTGTCAGCAGCAGCATAGATTCAACATATCAAAGTTGCGTAGTGGTTGGTGGGTAGCAGCCAGACATCAGCAATGTGACAGGAGGTGATGCAGAGATAGGGTGCTGACACATGATGTGCAGTATAATACAAGAACTCATTCCTTGCTAAGAGGAAGTGTTAGTTTTTGTAGCATCGGATGTGTTCTAACCTTGAAATTGTGTGGAGGGGCTAGAATGCATGAGATATCCAAAACCCAGAAATTGTTTCTAGAAATTCTGCCTAGAAATGACCTAATTAGATTATTAGTCAATTTTTAAATATTTCCTAAGTCTAAACTTAAGGAATATGACTAATTAATCAAAATTAATTAAGTTAAGGTGTGAATGTTCTAGGAACTCACACGGATCAACTTCGAGTTAATCCTAGTCATCGATTAAGATCTAATCTTGGTCGTTGAAGTCTTAACAGAGGATCATAAGAAGAAGTCGATGAAAACACTTCAGCAGTTCAATTTCATGAGTAGATTGATTTCCAGAATAGTAGAAATCAGTTGCCAGAGAGAGAGCCAGTGAGACCGAAGCAGTGATTGAGGAGTAGGGACAGTGAGCCGAAGGAAAGATTTTCAAAATCCAGGGAGGCAACAACAAGTGAGTCGAATTATCCCAGAGAGGCAACGCTAAGGGACTGCGCAGTGCTTCAGTCAGGCAGATCGATTTGGAGAGGAGAAAAAATCATTCCCAAATCCAGAGGCCGGGAAGGAGTGCCGGAGAGATGATTTTCTTAGCATCCAGGGGCAGAATGACTTCATATGTGTCCAGTCCAGAGCAAGCTGCCCAGCCAGCTACACAGAGCGGAGAAGAGGTTGATGTAGTGCTCCATGAGGCCGAGTTTTGATAGGGAAAGTCCAGCTAGAGATTTCCTGTGGGAGAAGGGTAATTCCCTTTAGTATTTTACTCATATTTTCTTATTGTTTGGATTTCTAGCTGGGCATCCATAGATGTACTCAGATTTCACTGCTGCATAGTAAAATAAACCCTCACTGCTGCACTGGTTTTCCCAAGTTGGGTTTTTTCGGGGACATTGGTCCAAAAATAACCATGTAAATTTATGTGTGTGTGCTAGCATTTCTTCCAACGTTTATTTCTTCCGCACTTTTATTTGTGTATATTTTCGTGTGATTGATTCAATAGTTTCTATAGCAAACAGTAAATAAATTGTTAAAAATTAATTTAAAATTAGGAGAATTATTTCCAGTTACTGCAATAGGATTTGGGTTTTTGAATTTTCACCGCAGTACCCAGAGTTACTTTTACTATCCACTGAATTGTCTACCCAATCTGCATATGTGAATCCACATAGTCTGACATCATCCCCTCGGATATATTTCAACCCATACCCAATTTAGGGTTATGGGGGAGCGGCTACCCCCACTTTGAATTGTTCTCAGAGCATGCTCCAAGTGAGAGTGAATTGGGAGCGACCCGAGAACGTGCTCCTGTCGCGCTCCCGCAAAACAAAATTCGCTCCTTGGGTTTTTCACAAAATTTGTCACAAAGATGTTCCAAACGCAAAAAAAATTCATAGAAACAAGATTTTTTTAGTAGGGCGGCCTAATAATCAAGCTTATGGCCATAGTATTGATATGCGATTGATGGTAATATTAAATTATTAAATTAAAAGTTTCATTCTCCTTTATCACTCATTTTCATCATTTTACTTAAATTTTTAACATTACCATGAAATGACTCAGGATGTTTGAGAGTGGTTCCAACCTCATTAGATTTAATATGGACAAAGTAGAATTTTAGATCCCACTCAAAATCCAATAGACTTATCAATTTTTCAGGATTGAGGGATTGCAATAATTCCATTGGATTTAGTCATGTACTAGGGTATGGGTCTCATATTTAATCAAGAGCACCAAGCCCTCTATTTGTTGTCAAACTCCTCTATCATGACCCTACTAAAAATGTACCCATCACTCAAACAAACATGCTACATTTTGTCTATCTTATGTTAATTGCTTAGAGGGTGATATTAATGACAAAGATCCCAAGATAGGCAATGATTTTGATGATATGTAGCTATTTGTTGTAGCATGATTTTTTTGGATGCTAGAGGCCATCTAGAGCCTATTTGTTGATGTATTTTCAGTTCATAGATGGATTACAATCAATGCTATTTTGGTTATGTGCACCCTTAGATGCTATATAAATAAGATCTTGTAACTTGTGGACGTGGTTGATGAAGATTATAACTTCTAGATGATTGATGTTATATGGTTTAATCCATGTTTTTATGCTTGTTATATCTAATTCATCATTCTACATGCTTTTGTTGACATATATGCATCAAAATATAAAAAAATGTATATTATATAAAAATTCACTCCCGACCCTAGAGCTTTTGAAAATGTCGCTCACCACTCCCACTTCCGCTCCTGCTTCCAAGTAACCTTGACCTAATTGTGCCGCGCAAATACTTCAAAATGAGCCTTGCTACTATCAAATTCACTCTCTTCGGCTCTACCATAAACTAACTAAGGGTGTTGACCAGTGTTGCTAACATCTTGATAACATCCCGATTTTATCTCGAAATCGTGATTTTTTGGCCTAGCCGATGTTTGTCGATTTTTAAAGATATTTTTATGGTATCATAATTTTGGCCTAGTTAAAAGGGAGTGTTGAAGAATGTAACTAGTCTTGGTTTTCATAATTGTGCTTGTCAAAAGAAATTTTGTTATTAAAGAGAATGACCCTTTAAATGTTTTCTAGGTCAAAGCCTCCATTGACAGCTTTTAGGTTTTGTCTTGAGTCAATATAGTCATTGTCATTTTTTATTAGACCTTTCTTGGGCTTTTGTAACATGTAAAAAGAATTATTTTAGAGTCAAAAAGGGTATTTGTCACCTCCACACCAAGTCGGCCTTGTCCCCATGAAGTCGGCCTACATTAAGGAAATTTGACCCAGCAGAAAGGCTATATATAGAGAGGCAGTTCAACCTATTTGGAGCACTCATAAATTTCAATCTACAAGGAAGAGAAGCAGAAAAAGAGAGTGAAGTAGATGGAGAAGGACGAAAGAAGCTGGGAAGACCTAAAACGAGTTCTTGGACTATCTATCTCTCACACATGCGAAGTTTGTGGGAAGTTGTTGGGGTCGAAATTCTGAGTCTACTGTGGGTTCGAAATTCTGAAGCTGGGGGCCGAAAATCTGTTGCTGGGGGCCAAAAATCTATTGTTGGGGGCCAAAATTATGGATTGTAGTTGCTACTAGGAAGCTGTCACTTTGAGACTTTGACAGGAATCATCTATTGAAATGAAGGGCTAACTTGGCGGTTGGAGGAGGTCTTTATCTAGGTCTAAGAGGTCTTGGATTGTTTCATCTTAATTTGAATCTACTAGTGGAAGCGTTGGACTGGGTTTTCCCCTTGAAGGAGTTTTTCCCTGGCTGAGTGCCTACATCTTGTGTCTCTTGGTTTTGTGGTCTTCATATACATATAATTTGGTAATTGTTTGATGAAAGATAAACTAATAAAGAAGTAAAAGAAGGCAACATAATTCACAAGTAATTATCAAGAAAGAGGAATCAAACCATAATTCCTACAAGCATTGATTTCTCAACAAGCTGGGGAATTGGTTAGCCCAAAGGGCACAACCAAAAACTCAAAGTGACCTTAGTGACACTAGAAATGTCATCTTCGGGAAGTCTTGCTCTCTCACTCGATTTTGATGGTACCTCGAACATAGATCTATCTTGGTAAAGTACTTTGCTCCCTTGAGCTCGTCCATCAACTCGTCAATGCATGGGAGGGGATATCTCTTCTTCAGATTCCTCTTGTTCAGAACTGTGTAATCAATACACATGCAGAGGGTCCCATCCTTCTTCTTCACCAGCACCATTGATGAAGCGAAGGGGCTAGAGCTAAACCTGATATGCCCCAACGCCAACAACTCTCATATGACCCGCTCTATCTCATCCTTGTAAGCCTTGGGATGTCTGTACTATGTAGTGATAACCACATTCACACCCTCCTTCAACTCAATGGTGTGCTCAAATCCTCGATCTCGTGGACGACCTAGTGGGATATCTCCAAAAACTGTTGGGTACCTATCCAATATTGCCTGAATATTAGGATGGGGTGGTCATGGCTAAATCCTAAGCTCCAAAACCCACTCTATGTCCCATGTCGTAAATCTTCCTCCATCCTGTACGCTGACACTGTCTAAGTTGGGTACAAGTGCATGCCCCTCACCAATAATAACCTACCATCTGGCCTTGTGAACTCCATCTCCAACTTCTTCCAATCTATGTTCACACACCCCAACGAGTAGAGCCACTGGACACCCATCACCACATTGGTGTTGGGTACATCAACAACAAATAAGTAGTCTATCATCGAATGGTTCCCCATAGTCAATGTCATGCTAGGGACATATCGGGTGCACTACATAGTCCTGTCCCCGAGTACTATGATTGAAAATCCCTCAAAAGTCTCATTATGTATCCCTCTTCTCGCCACCATTTACACATCAACAAAATTGTGGGTAGCCCCATTGTCCACCAACACTGACATACACTACCCCTGCACTGTTCCCATTGATCCTCATCATCAAGTACTTCGGCACTCCCCAAAGTGAAGCAATAACTTCCCCCGTAGGCAAAAAAGGAGCTCCTCCAATTGGGGGAGGCAGGCCTCCTCCTCCAGTAGTGTGGTTCCCACCCTCACCTCCATCATCCTCCATCTCCACATCATCCTCAGGTTCACTATTTTAGAAAACCTCTATGTAATGGGCCTTGCCCTTGGTGCATATGTTCCCAGTTGTCCACAACTCCTGATAGGTAAAACATAACTTCCTCCTCTGGATGTTTTGCCTAGTCTCCTCATCCAACTGTCCACGCTCTTGAGTCTCCCTCTATGGTGGGGGCTTGGTGTCTCTACCCCTTTGAGGAAAATTGGGCTAAGTGGGTCCTGGTGCTCTAGTCTTGGGAATTATGTCCTGCAAATCCTAGGTGCAAGTAATTGCGTCTTGGAGAGTAGTAGATTTGCTTGATCGCACCAACCCTCGCAAAGGCTCAATCAACCTCTCTATAAACAAGAAAACCCTCCTACCCTCTAATAAATATGGAACCATCACTGACACCCTAAAAAACTCTATTATGTAATGCTTCGGGTGGCCTGTCTATTTGTGTTGGGTCAGCTGCTTGAAATGTGCCTCAGGATCCCTTCTATTAAAACACTCCACAAACCTCTGTGTGAACTCCTCATAAGAGGTCACACTGGCATACCCTAATGTAGATAAGCCATGGAACCACTAATCGTGGGCCTCCCCCTCTAACTACAAGGTAGCCATTTTAATGGCTTCCACCTTTGTCATCTGGTTGAGCTGAAAATATGTATCTAATTTCCCAACCCATGCTTTGGGAGGACACTTGGGAGAGCCATCAAATGTTGGGAGGTATAATCTCCCAACTATATGTTGTAGATCTGAGCTCTGTGTGTATGAGCTTCCTGCTCCCTTCCCCTTATTTCCTTGCTTGAGATAGCAATAATCTTTGAAGCTCAAGGCAGCTCCAAACTCTTCTCCTTGAGGCTACCACTCGCAAAAGTACTCCCCCATAGGCATCTTATCATACCCTAGCTGCTCTCTCACACCTGGAACCAAAAACGTAGGTATGGTAGACCCCGTGGGTCTAGTGTAGATGTGAGGGTGGGTCTGAGGAGATTGATAGTCGAACTGATGGGAACCCCCTGAGCTCTCGCCTCCTATGAAGTCCCTATGAATGTCCTTGTTACAATTTTTCTACCTCATCTTCTCTTACATCTCTCTTTTCCCCTTCGCTAGATCATTCAAAGCCTTCAAGTGGCTCTAAAAGGCTGCCTCATCTTTGTCCCCCAAGCCTGTTCCTTCCTTCTACTCAAGAACCTCTGAATCTGGGGTAATCTCCAACTACCTTTCTCTACTCCTGTATCTTTGCCTCTGGTAAGTTATATTCTCCTTATCTCTTGGGGTCATAGGAAAAATCTCCCACAGCTGGCTAGATCACAGCTCTGATATGACTATAATATTCCTAGTGGAAATATTAAGTGATAAGAATAGCAAGATCATGAACATGTAACCAAATAAACAGACATGCAAAACACATTAGTGAACACCGAGAAAATTCTCCAGAGGCTGACCCATTTTATTACTGAAGCAAAATGGAGTACAATAAGTGCGAATAGAGGAACTTGTGTTTGCTACAACAAGCAAGCCAAAACCCAGGTGAAACTAGTGAAGCCCAAGTGTTGAATATGGTTCTCTTCAAAGATTGCGCTGGCCTAGAAACTACTAACTGTTGCTGCTGTAGGTGAAATGCACTTTCTACTCTCTAAACAACTCCAAAAGTTTTGAGATTTTAATCATGTGCTCCCCATGCCAACTCCATCAAAACCTAGAAAGATCTCATCCCAACTCCCAAGCTCCATAATACCCACAAAATAAGGAGAAAATGCCCACTCTCTCAGCTAGTACACACCACCAGAAATGTTGTAGATTCTGCCCTGAAATCTCCCAAATTCACGCCAAAAATCCCAGCCAATTTCCCCTGAAATTTCCCTTGTTTCTCCAACTCCCACTTGCGCCAAATCCTCCTTGCCTCCTAACCCTTGCGTAGGTCAGCCAGTGACCCTCTGTGCATGCCCAAAAATTGCCCAGTTCGCTCCCAGAATTTCCCCCAACTCAAGCCTGCAAAGCACGTTACAAACAAAAACCCAAGGGAATAAGCCCCCAAAAGCTAGAAATTTGTTTTGTACTGAAACTGGTTCTCCCAAGCGGTGCAAGTTCCTCTTCTGCACTTAGTCTGCCCACAAAGTTCACTCGAAATGCCTATAATTTCCTCTGGATCAGCTCCCAAAATGTGTGCTAAACTCTCCTAGGGATGGTGCTTAATGCCCACCGAAGGAAGGGGTGAGACTCCTTGGAAACCTCATGTGCTGAACAACACGGTGTAGACTTGGCTTAGCAGCTCAAGCATACAAGAGTTCAGTTATCAAATTGGAAAAAAGTCCCAAAATGAGGTCATCCACCTCTATTTATCTTTGTTGCCCCCTTTCTCCTTCCATGTGGGTCCCTCAAGTCAAATTCCCTCCTTTCTCCTTCCCACAAGTCAAATTCTCTTAAGGGTTTGTGAATTCCCTTTTTGGAGTGGTCCCCACATCCCACTGTACTTTTGATTTATCTTCTCTTCTAATGTTTGGGAGCCTTCTTTCCTCAAAATGTCAAGTGGGGTCCTCCTACCCACTTTTCCTAAGTTAAGTATGCCAAAATTGTGCAAAAATGTATTTACTTAGCAAAACTTGCTAAGTGGGGACATTACATTATTGAGGCAGTCTTCAAGTGGGATTATGCAAGTTGTGCAACATTTCATCAAATAAAAAATTCCATTGTCAATGCCCTAGTATTGGTAAGCCCGAATTTTACAAAGGAAGTTTTAATTTTTTAATTTGCTTCTAACAATACTATTGCAAATGTGTTGGTCCAAAAGAATGAACAAGGAAAGGAACAACCCATAGCCTTTATGAGTAAGATGTTAAGACATGTAGAGCTCAAATATGCTAGCATGGAAAAGCAAGCATATGCTTTAGTGAAGTCACTAAAGCACTTCAAGACATACATTGGGTATTCCAAAAATATTTTTTTTGCGGTGAAAGATATTCTCTCATAGAAGGATTGCTTGGGAATCAATGGAAAATGCATAGCAAAAATACAAGAATATGACATTGATATCAAACCTACAGAGATTGTCAAAGGACAAGGACTAGCTAAGTTGTTAGCAAAGTGTAATGAAGAAGAATTGGGACTCAAGGATGAACCAAGTACCAAGATCAACAAGTGAAATAGAAGTTGGAACTGAGGGGTTTGGTACTCATACATTATCTTCTACCTCAAGAACATGACTAGTCCTAAACACTTTCCAGAGCACATAAGGAGAGTTTTGAGGCTTAAATCTTCAAAGTACTATTTTATAGATCAAGGTCTAGATTGGTGGAATTCAAATGTTTTGATACACAGGTGTGTAAGTCTAGAGGAAGAAAAGAAAATTACAATAGAATTTCATCAGGGGTTATGTGGGGCACATCATGCAACAAAGACTACCACCCATAATATATTGAGATGGGGATACTATTGGCCCACTAGTTTTTTAGATGCCCACAAGTTTGTCAAGGAATTTCATCCATGTCAAAGATTTACAAGTTAACAAAAATTAGCAGCATTGCCCTTGCAACTAGTAGTAGTATAAGTGCCCTTCCAATAATGGCACTTGTAATTTATTGGTGAATTTAAGGGCAATTCAAGCAATGGTCACAGGAAGATCCTTACAACAAATGACTATTTCACTAGGTGGGTAGAGCCAATTCCCACTAAGAAGGCAATTGATTCAGTTGTGATGGAATTTTAGAAGACAAAATAATTACAAGGTTTGGTGTATTTAGCATCACATGCAACAACTTGGCCTATTTGACCAGCCAATTAAGTCACCTAACACAATGACACGAGACACAGAGGACACAAAAATATGAGCGTTTGACATGGGAAACACACACACACACACACACATTATATGTATATATATATATATATATATAACAAATTAGTGAATTATTACACATACAAAAACAAAATATAGACAAAGATTTAAAACTCTTTATAATTTTACATGATGATGACACAAATTCAATCATACAACTAGTGTATATAACCAAAATAGCACCTAGTGCAATCCATCTCTAAATAAAAAATACAACAACGAAGAGGCTCTAGATGGCCTCTAGAGTCCAAATCAAAATCGTGCCACAACAAATAACTATGTAACATCAAAATCATTGCCTATATTGGGATCCTCATCATCAATATCACCCTCTAAGCATTAAAATAAGATAGAAAAAACTTATCATGTCAAATCAAGATTTTGTTTGATTGATGGGCACATTTTTACTAGGGTCATGACAGAGGAGTTCAACAATCATTTCCATCAACATTGAGGTATATACAGGGCTTGGTGTTCTTGATTAAATGCTAGTTCCATATGCTCATACATGACAGAATTGAATGGAAATGTTGTGATCTCCCAAATCTCGAAATCCTAAAAATTGTTAAGTCTGTGGGATTTTGAGTGGGATCTAAAAGTATACTTTCTCCATATGAAATCTAGTGAGGTTGGGAGAAACATCTTGAAACAATTAATGGTAATGTTAAAACTTTAAGTCACTTTTGCTTCAAAAATTTAACATCGCCATTAATTACATAGCATTAGTAGGGCCTAGACAAATCCACTCCCAACTCTTGCAATCCCTTGTAACACTACTTAATTGCCCTTATTTGCACTTGAATGAGGAAAAAAATCGATTTTAAGAGACTGCAAGTTGCCTTTTCACCAAACACATGTCTGAATTTCAGAACATGATTAGAGTACATGTTTGACACATGTCTTGTGAACAAGACACATGCCAAACACATCTCTAACATGTGTCCTATGAAAAGGACATGTGCCAAACACATGGCCAAAATGTCTCATGCTTGTGTTGTGTCTGACAAGTTAATACATGACATAGGGGGAGGAATATGTGTCTGGTAACTTAGCCAGTCAAGTGTTATTTCAACCCATGACTACCCCACTTTTAAGTGTTTCTTGCAATATTAGAAAAGCATTTCATTATCAACAACATCAACATGGACCTATGTACAATATTTGACTTAGGGGGCCATGGTAAAGCCAAACAAATCTAGAAACCCTATTTCAATTTTTTTCATCAAATGAAATATAACTCAAGAGAGAAAAAACTGGGCCAGATTTAACAAACCTTTGAATGAGATCAATGAGCACAAGAATCTAGTCAATAATCCCTCCAAGCTTGTAGAGGGGTTATAGCCTTCTAGCTTAGATGCCAAATGCACTGCAAATAGCCCATAAGGAATGCCAAACAAGCTCCAAACTTACTCCAAATCAAAACTCTTCAATGCAGCTCCACAAACTCCAAATGCTCAATGATAGAGGTGTAAGGGAAATAGATAGGGCAGAGGTTGTTCATACATCACTTTAGGTTTTAAGGGTGCAAAGAGTATCTGTAGGATTTTAAATTAATAAAAATTAACCCTTTTTCATCTCTAAATCTTGTGCAGCATGTAGGTGACCAGTTGCATACCGAACCAGTCCCTGAACTAGTTTGAAGGCTAATTTGATGCCTACAAGGATTAGGTCAACAGAACCAACCAGCTCCAGTTCCAGTGCAAATAATTTTTAAAGCATTGTAAAGGAGTAGTAGTAGATTTCAATGTGGAAACTCAAGTTTTGAAGATCCTTTTATTGTTGGATTATCCAACAAAGTGCTCAATTGGGATAATTGCAAAAGGAAAACTTGACAAGGTCATCGATGATGTATTCTATGTAATTTAGAGAAAGAATCCATTGACAATCTCTTTGTACATTGTTCTTTTGCAAAATATGTGATCTAAATCTTTAAAATTGTCAAATGGGGCTGGGAAATGATGAAGCAATAACATTTTTGAATGTCTAAAAGGCAATAACATTTTTTAATGTCTAAAAGGATGGCCTTCAGACAAAGCAGTGTCAATATAGAGGGCACTACCTGGTATGATTGTGTAGGCTTTATATTTAACTAAAAACGAGATGACATTTCAGGATATAGTGATTCTACCAATATAGGTGAGCCATCGGGTTACCTATGCTTGTAGAGGTATATGGAAACCAAAAATAAAATCAAGCATGCAAGTATTCTTTCATTCTTTTTAACCACGGTGAATCGGTAATTCTTTGGACTAATCTAGGGTAGGTCCGGGATCAACCCTCGTGGCTGCCTTATAGCACCAAGAGTATATCCAGCAACCTGCAAGCTAAATATACCAGATCTTATGATTTAGCAAGAGTTGAGACTCTCGGAAATGGGGAGTCTACTCCTTGAGCCGAGCTCATAGTAGGCCGTATACTCACTGAGATTTGAACCGCAGTCTCATTAGTTTGACCCAGCGAAACTTACCGTTAAACCACATATCACTATATAGCATGCAAGTATTCTTAAAGAATGAAGAATTGATAAGGCAAAGGTGCGGAGCTGCCTTGATGGAGCATGTTAAGGTTCTACAAGAAGGTGTGGTGCTGGTCGAATTCTATTTTTGGATAATCATTACATTAACTTCAAAGCTAGATGTGGCCAAACAATAGAGGAAAGATAACTACTCTATAGATGCTGCTTAACTTGCTTTGGGAAGTAATATAAACGGAGTACAAATGTTAGAAGATTCCAAAATTGTAATTGATTGGATGAATGGGAGAAATAGCTTGGAGAATTTATTACAACCCTGATTATCGAAAGAATCATAGACATGAGAAATCCGTTTGTCATGATCACAGTCCAACATATGTTCCAATGATTGAATGAGAAATCGAAAATCAGTTCAAAGAAGCAACTCTTATTCAAGAAGGCCAGATCACTGTTGCTGAGATAGTAGAGGGGAGATCTAATCTTAAAGATGTAGTCTCCCTATTTTGAAAGTCTGCGAGGACAAGAAAATGCCTATGATGACTTTTATGTAGTTATGTTCTGAATTTTAGCTTACAATGTTTATAAAAGAGAGTTAAGTGCCTTGTTTTGGATGACTGTAACTAAGAACTTGATGATAATCACAGATACTAGATTCTCTTTGCATTTAGAGTAAGTTTGATCCCTACCTTAAACACTGGAAAAGACATGACTTTATATTGTGATTTCCCTTGAAATATCAAATATACGATCTTTTTTCTTGGAATATATATACACTATCCAGAAATAATGAAGTAGCAGAGTCATTACCCAAGGCTATTCTCGTGTTCAAGACAGAAAAACTCTACGCTACTAAACATTTATAGCCAACTCCACAAACTTTGATCATGAAAAAATCAATTTATATACGCGTAGCTTTCTTATTAATACCCAGTTACCCATAAAAGGCACACCAAATAACCATGCTGAAGTGCGTAATTTTTTTTTTTTTTGATGAAATTAGGATTACAGGAAAATATGTGTGATTGAGTTTGAAACTATCTTTGCCTAATGTACTCATGTACACCAAACCGTTCTTCGGAACAAGCCAACGTGGAACTTTGCCACCCTGCCTCACTGATCGGGATCCCACGTTCTCACAACATCGTGGAAATGAGGGAACCTCGTTACCCTGATGAGCCCTAAGTTTATTGTCATTAAATATGCAAAGAAATAATTTCCTTTCATCCATACTGTTCTGTGCTTGCCACAAACCAATTCGAAAGATTTACTATGAGGATTTAAAAAAAAAAAACTGATGCCTTGAGACCTGTCTACATGCACACAGTTCTGTGCTTGCAAAAAACCAATTCACGTGGATTTGAAAAAAAAAAAAAAATACTAATGCCTTGAGACTTCTCTAATAAATCTTCTAGAAAGAAAAAACCACAGTGTGTTTGGAATTATGTATTTGTCCATGTTTTTATCGTTTTCTTAAATGTTGTAAGCGGACATAGTATATTATTTCGAGTATATCAACTTCTTTTGGAAATGTGATGTTTTTGTAAGTGTCATTCTACAGAATGCTAGTGGAAGAATGTTTATGTAAATAAAATATAAATAAGATAAGAAAATAAATTTATCATTTTTTAAAGATAGTCCAAATAATAATAATTAATAAAAGATTAATAGTCTGACACTGTAAAATTAAAATCTCAATCATTTGAAATTGCATAGAGCCACATAGCTTACCCCTAGCCAATTATAGGATCGTGTCAATTCATAAGTTGCATAACCGCCGTCTGTATTCTGCATTGGCAACAATATAAATTAAGCAATCATGGATAGTTTGGATCTCTAAAACAATGAAGACACTGTCTTTCAATGAAAAGAATGAATTTGTCTTGTCACAGTGAAATTAACAACCTAATGATAATATTTTCCCACTATTTATATTAACTACATTAATTTTGTAATTTCAACTTCTTTTTTATGTTCAAAAGTCCATCCCACTAAAAAGGGGAACAATCAATATTTACAAGTCAATTCCATATTCTCTAACTCCACAAGCTAGCAAGTAAATAAACAAAATATTATAATGGTAGATTTTAAATGAAAAAAAACTTGCATATTTTTTTTAGCTCCATGAATCCACACAAATATCTTATTTTTACTCCAACCAAGATATACACAGTGAAATTATACAAACGCACTCTAGTTTTCTCCAGTAATTAAATTATGCTATGGGAGTGGGAACCTCTTTCAATAACAACCATTTTCTGAGAACTACCTTCATGGAGGCCAAGAAATTTCCTAGGATACTAAAAATCATTGTAAGGTTTCTTAAAGAAGTTGAACTCTTTAGTAGTTAAATGGATTGGCTCATTATTATATCAATATTATACAATCATATTTTGTGTTGTTTTAAAAAATAAGTGTTATGAAATGGATTAAACTTCTACAACAACAATAAGAAGTCACAACAGTTGACATGTATTATGCATGTGTTATGATGCTCTCAAAACAATTGATCGCGCACTTTGTTTGGGTATTAGAAAAAGTCAAAGACCTAAAACCTTGACAACTCCTCAACTAGCAATTGTGAAGTATTCTTTCTAAAATGTAGTAATTATTATTATTAATAAATGGTGTTTGTAAAGAACAATGAGATGAATCTAGAAATAAACTATTATTTGCTAATGTATATGAAATTAGTACTAATCACTGATATCAATAGTAAAATGAGCCACGGTGACAATGGAATTCAAAACACAAGTGAAACTAGTGATAGAATGTATATAATTTTATGCATTTCCATAGCTTAAAAGCATAATTTGACAAATCTAAATTATAATCATAATGGGATGAAATCAATAGTAGACCTCACTACAATATTGTCAATTGGGTCTAGTCTAGATAGTTGTGAGGAGGATTATCCACCCCACCTAGGTTTCATTTTGCAATTGGTGTACCGTACTGTTAATGAGTATATTTTGTAATGACCTTGAGCACTATATTGATAAAGCCTCAAGGTTTTGTAGAATCCAATTTAACTTGGGTACTATCCTTGTAACAAGGGGAAGTGCTCGATGGGTTTCCCCAGAGTATGTATTTCATAGAGAAAAACGAGAGTTTTCATGCAAAAATCTTAAGGTGGTTGATAAGCTCAAAACCAATAATCACAAGCTTTTCCTAGTACTAAAGCAACTTGAGGTTTTGGGGTGAAGATAGAAATTGATTCTTTATATTTGATCTTCAATTCAATATTTTCCATTCTTCTTAATGATCTTTAGGAAGTGGGTTTGTCTACATGGGTTAGTATCAATAGAAAAGATTTTGTGCTCTCATGAATGACCTATATCCTAATGCCATGGAAAACATGATATATAATATACTCCACTAAATTGTTTTCAATATACATAATTATCATACTAAACTAATTATATTTTTTTCTCCATGAAAGGTGGTGATTTAGTGGTTGAAATAGTTTGTTATATAGAAGACCCAAGTATTCATGATAAATAGTTAGAAATTTGTTGTCTGTAGAATTTTGTGGTTTAGTAGTTTAAATGGATGATTATACAAAAGTACCAAGTTCAAATCTATGTATGCACGAAGTCTTATAGATGTTTGGCAGTGATTTTTTGTTCATTTGTTTTGATGTATTAATTACTAGCTTCAGAAATAGCCTTCATTGATCTATTTGTCATTAGATGTTGTTTGAATATGTTAAAATTAGAAACTAGGGCCAAACTCCATGTGGGTCATTTTATTAATGGAAGCTGATATTTTTCTTGGATCCCTCTCATCGAAAGGTGTAGGATTGATTTAAATATCATCCGATTTCGATAAGTATTCATGGAGATATGAATTTATTTGTGTTATGAGACTATTCATCAAGGTTGGCCAGCAACCAAATAAACCCTACTTGTGCTCAACATTTTAGTATAAATAGAGGTGGCCTTCAAGTCATTTTCAACACACTTGGGATCTCTTCCTCGCTACTTGTCTTTGGGTTTTAGTAGGAGGAGAGATCCTAAGGGATAACGTGCCCTAATCTAGAGGGCAGAAGCTAGAACTGTTGGAACTGTCGGGAATAGCCGGAACTACCGGAACTGTCGGGAACTGTCGGAAACTGTCTGAACTGCTGGGAACTGTCGGAACTGTCGAGAACTCCCAGAACTGTCAGAACTACCAGAACTGTCGGAACTACCGGGAACTGCCGAAACTGCCGGAATTGTCGAAACTGTCGGGAATTGCCAGAACTGTCGGGAACTGCTGGAACTCCCGGAACTACCAGGAATTGTCGGAAACTGCTGGAACTGTTGGAACTGCCAGAACAGCCAGAACAGTCGGAACTGCTAGGAACAGCTGAAACTGCCAGAACTACCGGGAACTATCGGAGTAGCTATGTCTGAAGGAGAGAAGCATGCAAGGGACAACTAAATAACATTGGGGCAGTTGTATGCTACTTAGTAGCAAATACATTAAGCATGCAATGTTACAGCTAGCATGCAACAGCAAACATGCTAAGGACAACAAGCATGCTAAGGACAACAAGCATGCTAGGGACAATAAGCAAGCAAGGTGCAACCAGAGCATAGGTCAGTATGGCAACATGGTGTAGCAATGGCACATAATGCAGTACAGTGATGGGTACAGTCATGATTAATGAAGCGTGATGAGATGCAGCATAGTGATGATGGGTGCAGCATGGTGCAACACGGTGAGGTGCAACATGATGACAAAATCTAGCACAACGATAGGTGAAGGAGTCACCTTGGAGAATCAGTTGAAGCAGCATGTCTTCAACTGATCTCATGTATCATCTTCTTAGAGATGATCTATGCTTTTATCTAGATAAGTCAAAGTGTTGATTTCTGTTGTAAACGTACCATCTCTCTCTCTCTCCCTGTTGAACCATTGAAGAACATACAAGAAGAATTAATCAAGGGTTTCCCCACATTGGGGTTTGTCCTTGGCTAGCACAACATCTTGTGTCCTCTTGTCTTGGCTTGTCTTCTACAATTTATGTTTATGTTCTATCTGTAATTTACTTTAATGCTAATGTGATTGCTAATCTGGAAAAGATATTGAGCTAACTGTGAAAATTGGAATAAATTGTTCTAAGCATAGAACATACCTAAAATTAACATGGTATGAGAGCTGAGGTGAAGACAATGCACAAGCAAAAGTGAAAGAGAAATCATTGAAGACAGTTGGGAAAGGACAAAAGGATCAGTGAATTCCTCATCCCTCTTCAAATTCACCGAGGGTGAAGTTGAAGTAGAGAATATTATCAGAATGGTGCAGCGGAAGTTTCTGATGACCTACCTAAAGATCACTTCATTGGGAAGTCCAGATCTAAGGGTGGAAGGAAAGGCAGATGCCTTGGTTGCAATAAGTTCAGCCATTATGTGAAGGAGTGTCTGAATGGCAGAGATACATCTCTTAATGAAGATAACAATCATTCCAGGGACATCTTCAATGATCAAAGGAATGACAGGTAATGTAGGTCATCAAGGAAATGGCTGACTCTTCAAAGAAAGCAAGGAAATACAGGTATGAAGAATCAAATGTTGTTTTTTGATAAGATAAAGAAGCGTTATCTTGTATTGGCCCACTCCTTCAGATTCTTTGGAAATATGGCTTATTGATTGTAGTGCTTCAAGGCACTTCATCAGATAGTAGGGTGCACTCTCTAATTTGGTAGAGATGGAAACAATCGTGGGATTATACTTGGAGTCGATGCCACATATCCCGGAAAGGGTGTAGGGAATGTTACCCCTCAATTGAATGAGGGTAACTCGACTCATTTACAGAATCTCTTTTATGTACCTGATCGCAAGAAGAACTCGGTGTCCATTTCGGCAATGGAAGTCAAAGGTTATAGGGTGGCACTCATCGATGGAAAGGTACGTGTTTGAAAATAGAATTCTCAAAATTGTTTTTGAGTTCAGGGTTGTACAAGTTGCAGGAAGTCCACTGGGGACTATGTCCATTGACACATAGCACCGGAGGTCTGTGAGTCAGATGGTAACAAGGATGCCTAAATTCAAAAATAGCATGAAAGTACATGTCTGAGATGTATCGAAGGAAATCTTACAAGGGGACCATTCCCCTCATGTAGCAAGTCCACAGGTTTGGAACAACCTGAGGGGTTTGAGATTCATAATTAGGAATCTCACGTATGCAGGTGGAAGAAAGCCCTCTATGGCTTGAAGCAAAATTCCCTGGGCGTAGTATGAGAGGATTGATAGTTGTCAGATGAAGCTAAGATTCACTAAGAGTGAAGCTGATCCAAACAATTGTTTGAAGGTTGTGGATGATAGACCTCTCATACCAGCACCTTCTAAGGACGACCTATTTCAAATAGGTGCTGACCCTATCACTTGCAGAAGTAAGAGAGAGTTGGATTCCAGATGTGGAATGGTAAACTGCAAGCCCGTGACTACCTCAAGGATCTTAACTTTTAGAAGTTATATGGTGATGATGCCAGACCAGATTTGGGAAATGCCTCTAAGTTCCATAAACTCATTTGCATTGATGTTCTTGGTGAACTTCCGTCTGGATATATGTTTGCAGTTAGCATGGTGAGCTCATATTTGGTTGAGCCTCACTAGATTGGTGCTAAGAATCTTCTCAGGTATCTTCGGGGCACAATCTCTCATGGATTGAGATACACTGCCGAAAATATGAAGCTGCATGATTATTCGAATGCTGACTAGGCAGGCAGTGTGGAGGATCACTAGAGCACTTCTCAGCACTGGTTCTCTTTGGGTTCTGCTTCGATATCATGGATGAGGAGGAAGCAGAAGTCGGTTGCTATAAGCACCGCCGAGACCAAATACATAGCTACGAGTATGATCTCATATGAAGCTGCCTAGTTGTGGAAGCTCTCTAATGAGTTGTTTGTACACATGATGAATACCACTGTGATTCTCTGTGACAACCAGAGGGGGGATTCGATTATTGAGGAATCCTATATTTGTTGATTGCTCCAGCAGATAGACATCAGATACTGCCTTATCTGGGATATGGTAAGTCGATGAGCGAGGAGGCTCCATCACATTGAGACTGATGTACAGGTCGTAGACATTTTGTCAAAGCCTCGGGAAAGGTCAAATCTGTGACTTTCCTGAACGACTTGGATTCGTTGAGAGACCTTCTTATAAGGGTCCTGCATGTTGCATGCATTGAGCTCTAGGAGCTCTAGGGGGCTTGGGGTACTTACTGGAGCAACATACGACCACAGGGCAACTCACCCTCCCCTGGGGGTGTGCTATGGAACAAGATGATTAGTTCTCTTGTGGGTCGGGATGATTAGTTCTCTCATGGCAACTGTGAAATAGGATGATTAGTTCTCCTGTGGGCTGGGATGATTAGTTCTCTCGTGGAAACTGTGAAACATGATGATTAGTTCTCCTGTGGGCCGAGATGATTAGTTCTCCCATGGCAATTGTGGAATGGGATGATTAGTTCTCTCTTGGAAACTGTGAAACAAGATGATTAGTTCTCCTTTGGGCCAGGATGATTAGTTCTCCCGTGGCGACTATGGGGCAAGATGATTCGTTCTCCTGTGGACAGGATGATTAGTTCTCCTGTTGAGGCATCCTACCCATGCAATCTAGGACTCATGGGAAGTACCTCTCATATGATCAATGAGCAGGGAAATGGGGTTAGGGACCATAGTAGTACTATCACTGGATGCATTGTTGTATCTACTGTACTCCCTATGCTAGGATGACCTCCATTGATCTGGGATCAGTATGAGTAGTTTGAGACACTCTCTTGTGATATTGGTCTGGGATCAATAAAACTGACTCCGGGTCAGTAAGAGTGATGTGACACACTCTCTTCAGAGGAAACTGACTTCGGGTCAGTAGAGAATGGTATGAGACATTCTCAATCAATTCTTCTTCGTCATGGTTGAGCAGAGCAGAGCAAAGCAGAACAGAGCAGAGCAGAGCAAATCTAAGTAGAGCATAGCAGTGCAGGGCACTGATGGTAGAGATAGTATAGCCAGACATATGGATCAGCGGATGGAGTTCTCCCTAGTTGAGAGGGAATGTTAAAATTAGCAACTAGGTCCAAACTCCATGTGGGTCATCTTATTAATGGAAACTGATATTTTTCTTGGATCCTCTCAACGAGAGGTGTAGGATTGATCTAAAGATCATCCAATTCCAATAAGTATTCATGGAGATATGAATTTATTTGTGTTATGGGACTATTCGTCAAGGTCAGCCAACAAGCAAATAAACCCCACTTGTGCTCAACATTTTAGTATAAATAGAGGTGGCCTTCAAGTCATTTTCAACACACTTGGGATCTCTTCCTCTCTACTTGTCTTTGGGTTTTAGTAGGAGGAGAGATCCTAAGGGATAACGCTGCCCTAATCTAGAAGGCAGAAGTCGGAGTTGTCGGGAATAGCTAGAACAGCCAGAACTATCGGAATTATCAAAACTGCCGGAACTGTTGGAACTGCTGGGAATTACTGGAACTGCCAGAACTTCCAGAACTATCGGGAACTGTCGGAACTGCCGGGAACTGTTGAAACTGCCAAAACTGCCGGAACTGTCGGAACTGCCGGGAACTGCCGGAACTGTCGGAACTGCTGGGAACTGCCGGAACTGTCGGAACTACCGGAACTGCGGGAACTGTCGGGAAATGCCAGAACTATCAGGAACAACCGGAACTGTCGAGAACAACCAGAACAACTGGAACTGCTAGAACTGCCGAAAACAACCCGAACAACCGGAACTGCCAGAACTGTAGGGAATTGCAAGGAACAGCCTGGAACAGGCAGAACTGCCAGAACTCCCAGGAACTGTCGGAGCATCTATCGAAGGAGAGCAACATGCAAGGGATAGCTAACTAACATTGTGACAGTTGTATGGTACTTAGCAGCAAATACATTAAGCATGCAATGTAACAGCTAACATGCAACAACAAGCATGCTAAGAACAACAAGCAAGCAAGGGACAACAAACAAGCAAGTTGCAGCCAAAGCATAGGTCAGTACAGCAACATGGTGTAGCAATGGCACATAATGCAATATAGTGATGGGTATAGTCATGATTAATGAAGCGTGATGAGATCCAACATAGTGATGATGGGTGCAGCCGTGCAGTGTGGTGAGGTGCAACATGATGACGAAATGCAGCACAACGATAGGTGAAGGAGTCACCTTGGAGAATCAGTTGAAGCAACACGTCTTCAACTAATCTCATGTATCATCTTCTTAGAGATGATCTATGCTCTTATCTAGATAAGTCAAAGTGTTGATTTCTGTTGTAAAAGTACTATCTCTCTCTCTCTGCTGAACTATTGAAGAACGTATAAGAAGAATTGATCAAGGGTTTCCCCACATTGGGGTTTGTCCTTGGCTAACGCCACATCTTGTGTCCTCTTGTCTTGGCTTGTCTTCTGCGATTTATGTTTATGTTCTATCTGCAGTGTACTTTAATGTTGATGTGATTGCTAATCTGGAAAAGATATTGAGCTAACTGTGAAAATTGAAATAAATTGCTCTAAGCATAGAACATACCTAAAATTAACAGAATAGTTACATACATTAATCAAAATTATTAAATAAAGATTGATTGGATTTAGAAAGTGTTAGTTAATGTCATTAAACAATAGTTTTCAGGTCATTTAACAATGCAATAAAAGGGACATTTTGGGACATTTGTCGGGAAAAAACTCAAAGCAACATTAAACATTTTTTTAAACATCTTGTTTTGGGTCAATATAATAGTATGCCCGTATATTTTAGCCTATGTTATTTGATGTTATACATTTTTCTTGGATTATTGTATAATTCATTAAATTTGAGGATTGTCCCATGAACAACTAGTAAAGTTCTTGCTTTTGCATGGAAGAGGTGAAAGGTTCAAATCTCTTTCACCAAAATTAAAGTAGGATATTTAAACTATATTAATGCAAATTATTGGGTTCATAAATCTCCAGTAAATATTCAAAAATGTCTACATATAAAAAGACAATCATTTTATTTATCAATTATCAACCTTTTATAAATATTTTTCTTTGATCAAGTATTTTCCTTTGTCTTCAAAAGTAATTTCCTTTCTCATCCATATAGTACATAGTATAAAAAAAAGGTCCTCTAATGCCTTTTCTTGGTCAAAATGTTATTAGGGAATTTTTGCGCCATGAAAATAACCTAAGACTTACCTTGACATTGTCCATACCACTTAAAGGTTCACATGTTTGACCTGAGTAGCAAAGATATGTTTAAAATACCTCGCATTGAGTAATTCTTAAGATTTTTAACTTATCAAAAGATTGCCAACGACATTTCCACTTGGACCCTTCTAGGGGGTTGACATCCCCTTGACCCTCATGGCATAGCAAATGAAAGTCCATGAACCTTGCTTTGACAATCCAAAAGAGTTGAATATTCTATTGGAAAATGTTCTTCATCTTGGAGTTCATGATTTTTCTAATGTAATTTGTCCAACATAATCAAGGTTTATCCTTGTATGTGTCTAATTCTCTACCCCCTCCAATGTTTCAAAAAAAGGCAGGAAGTATCGTTGAAACAAAGCCACATTGAAAGTGATGTGTAAAAAAGACTAGGTTGGCAAGTTGAAGTCAAAATCATTTTGATGCACTACCTTTGTTTTGGTGTGAGATTCATAGTGGATGATCTGATTTTCATCTTAAGTTCTTAAGTCACTCCTTCTATAAGTGCAACCATAATGTATCAGCAACCTCATACTAGTGTGGAAACTTGTGTTAATCGTGGTGTTGCTTATACTTGGAATTGTTATTTTGTAGAATTTCATTCACCTATTATTGGATATATTGTATTTGTCCAAAAACATTTCGTGGCTTATTCTAGGTCCTTATAAGCTTGGGATGAATCTTCCCGTATTCTTCCAATCGAAAAGGCTATATCATTTTAGGCCAATAGTTAGAACCCCAACACACTTTAAAATGATTGTGGATAATAGAGTTGTGAAAAAATATATTTTTGTTGTGTTAAACATATCAAGATATTTTATCCTATATTTGGCTAGTATAAGTATTTCAACAACACTACCACTTTTTCAAGGAAAAGTACTCATCCATCCCCACTATATGGCCCCTCCAAAATCACCTTCTCATGCTTGCCTAAATGAACATAGAGATGGCCCAAATGGATAAAAATTCCATCATAGAGATGAAAGTGTGATACATTTCCTAACTATGATGACTGTCTAACATGTAACAACAAAATCATTATCACTATAGTACAAGAAGGGTAAATTTGAAGTCTTTTGTCCACAACAATTGAGGATTACGACCAATGCTTCAATTAGAGGTCACCTAAGGTAAAGTCCAATTCATTTGGTTTTCTAGTTTCCTTCTTGATCTTTAGGTGGAATTATCGAACATGTATGGACCAGTTATGATGGTTTTCATTCTGCAACCTATGCAACTTGCTCGAAGTCTACATAAATTACAAGGCATGTGGTTGGTTTGGATGACTAATTACTTTCCCATAAATACTTCCTTTACCAATAGGCCTAGAAAATGTAGAAAAAGATCCTTGTCCTAGGTAAGTTATTTGTGAACTATGTTGGATAATGCCTTGATGTGATAAGTCAGAGGATGTCCATGTTGAATGGGTATTACAACAATGGCATATTGAGGAGTTTGCCTTGTTTTCAAATAGTTGTTGCAAATCACATAGAATAAGGGCTGGCATCAAGAAGAGGTGATGCTTCAAGTCCTTGAATGATTTTGGTTGTGGATAAGTCTAAACAAACTTGGAATTGATGACGCCCTTGGTGACATAGATTAGGGGCAAATAAATATGAGAAATCCCCAAGACTAACATGTGGTAAATCTTGGCTAGGCCAAGAAGCAATGATTCAACTCCATTAATATCTTTTGGTCCCATTAACTCCTAATGAGGTACCCTAGTATTTTTCATGACAACATCAATCTAATACTAGAGATATTTAAGTCTAAATCCTTGTAAACCATGTGATGATTATGTATATAGTGTCCTAGGCCTATTATGATCAACCATGTGCGGTCCCTTTAGTCCCCATTTTCAAGTCCTTTTGTCCTAGATAGGATTGAAGGCCCTTGGGATGAACTTATTGAGACACATGGTTCAGGGGAGCCATTCGTTTTGAAGGAGTGATTGCACTATGTAGACCTTGTCCAACCCATGTCTTGAGTGCACCCAACATTTTCTAACATGGCTATGTATCAAAGAGACTATATGCATCTCCTTGGTTATGGTACAATATTATTCAATTCTCCACATGAAAATCTAATAGTTCACACAATTCCATGTTTTATTGGGAACTACATGAATCCCAAAGCATAGGATTTTGTGTTATGCCATCAAAACATCCTTACTCCTTTGCAATAATTAGATAACCTAAAACACCCAGAGCCTCCACAACCCAAGGACTAGGCATTGGCCTTGTGATTTTGGTGATCAAGCTCTATTTCATACATAAATTGAATTTCGCTCTCCTTATCTTTCTAAATTTCATCCCTCTTAAGGATAAGCTGCCTCATCTATGGTTTAGTGAAAATTTGTCTAGGAGAAGAATTTTTGGCATTGGAAGGATTCAACATGAAGAGTAGGATTGGTTGCCTCAAAATCATCCTCCTTGGTGGCTAATTCATCCATTTTTCACCATAATTTTTCTTGCCCTAGTTAGTTGTCCTAGGAGAAAGCCTAGTTTGGTTAAGCTTCAACTTGAAGGTTTCTTGAAGGTTTCATATTCCATTGAATTGCTAATACTCATTGTGGGAAACCTTTTCCTTGGCACCTTGATCTTAAGATATTCCATTCTGCATGTTGTTATTCAAACCCTAGGTCTAGAGTGCCCAAGATTTGCCTCTCTAAGGGATGCAAATTGTCTCTTCATCATTGTTTGAGCCTTGTACTTAAGTTGAGCCATCCTTTGGAAGTCTATTGTGTCACCTTAAACCTCTAAACCTAGAATATCTCTTGTAAGTGACCTTATACCGAGATTCATCCCACTGGCAAAAATCCAAAAAGGGCAGGGGGTATTGGTTGTGGTGACAATGGGCCTTTACTTAATTTTGGCACTTGGTCTACTGCTTGCCTTGTAGAGTACCCCTCTACAAGACCTATTAGATTTTGAGGGAAAATTTTTTTTGTTCTAGTGAAGGATATATTGTTCAGTGTTTGTTTATCTCATGTAATCAAGATGGTAACAGATGGATCTATATGCCCTTTTTTTGGTTTGTGTAGTCGTATAATAGATAGGACATTCTTAATAGTTGCAGGGTGATATGTAAACGCACTACTTTGGTAGCAAGTAGAATGTTAAAAAGGTGTTGTCTAACTAGTAGACATTTTGGAGTTTTGGCCGGAATCCAACGGATTTTTTTTATTATCAAATCTTGGTTTGTGTTGTTTAAACTAGGTTTTTGACTACATATATGGATTCAACACCCTGAAAAACTCTTGGGGAGGTGCTGAGAAACCCTTGGGGCACTTGGATTGTAGAGAGTTCCTAACTCAAAATTGTGATTGCAACAAATCCCTATCGAATTCTAGGCAAATTAAAATAGAAGTTAAGCCATAAAAACCTCCAAAAATATCTAATAGATAAACCACGACATTAAAAAAATCTAAATATACCTCGTACATTAAAATTTTATAAATAAAATTCTTATTTTATACCAAATTCCTTAATTATATTTAGATAATATTTTATATTAAATAAATAAAGACATTATTTATATATATATATATATGAATTGGCCTAGTTCTAATAAAATTTAATCTGAATTTTCAAAAAAAAATCTATTAACTTTTTTCTATATATAATTTAAAGTAGTCAAAACATATATAATGCTTAGCCTTTCAACATGAAAAGAAAACTAATGTTATCTACCGTCAAATCTGCTTAATACAGTCTTTCCACACCATGTCATGCGTCCAATCATCTAAACGTTGCAGTCATTATACTTTGACCAAGAAGTCTTGTACAACTTTTCTAAGACATTAAAACTAAGACACTTCATGAACAGGACAAATGAAATGAATTTAAAAAAATACTTTATGGCCAAATGTAATAAAAATAAAATCTCTTACATTATTACTTTTGTAATTATGGTGCACTTCTGAATAGTCGATTAGGCTGTCTGAAGGATATAATCGCTGCTTACCTGCATGGAAAGTAGATAATTGACACAATCGAAAATCCTTTGCTGGGGTAGTGGTTTTCCAACAATGTTTTCAGGCAGTTGTGACAATTCTAGGGCAGCCTGTATGACCAAAGGCATTTTGTGATTCAGTAAATAACAAATAGATTATAAAGTCAAATAAAATATCAAATGATACATTGAGTCCCTTCACACACCTTTAACCCTTCAGCAGAGCAGTCAGCCACAACCCAACCATGATCTCTTGTAGATAAAGTCCAGGCACCCTTAGAAATGTGGCGATACCAGGTACTAAACTCACCGGGAGAATTTTCTTGAACCTTCCAAACACAGCAATGCATCTATGTAAAAATGCTTTTATAATATTTAGATCTTTATCTAAGATGCAGCATGACAAAACACGAACCATTTTTGATTTAGACAAATTAACGAATTATATAAACCTGTGACTTTTCTATAAACGCGTGTGCTTTCTTAAGCAGTGGACCGCATTCGTCAAGGAGGTCGGCCGATATTAGAGCTTGGATAGCAAATGCTGCATCCCATAACTGACTGCCATTATGGCACTGAAAATGAAATACCAAGCTGGCATGAGGAAAATACCATCTCAAGTGCAATAAATTACAAATAGCAATGAAAAAGTTCCAGAGAAATTTACCCTCATTCTTCCCTATAGGAAACAAAAGTATTAATTATCCACCATGAATTTCAATGAATGGGTTTAAATGAAGTAACACATTCATAAAAATGCGTACTAGCCAGAGATAATTTGAATCCTGACCTGCGTCTTCATGCCATCTTCTGCAATCCATAGATAGTCTAGGATTCGTGGAATATGCTTTTTAAATGCCTCTGAGTTTTTATCTTCTATCCAGCGACATAGCATATTCATTACCTAAAATAATGAAAGAAAAACATCAAATTTTATACAGCCTCGGCAACTTTTGAGCATTTTTCAGATCCAGAAATGTGGATTGCATTGAGCCATGTTATATTAATAATTACATAATACGAAATCTCATATAAATTCATTAAATGAACCCTTGCCCTTTGGCTCTTTTGCATTGATTGGCAAAGAAAAAACTTGAATATACCCTTGGCAAGTATTTTGTTTGCAATAGCAGGTTTTTAACGGTGATTTTTCCAAAAGGAAACTTGTAAAGATAAACAAAGGATTATAAAATAGGTCACTTCTGGTAAGTTCATCTATTTTCTCTCTAACTTGTAGAAACACTTGTTGGAGACCTGTTATGATTTTCATAGCATACCCAACACCCATTGTGCTTTATGGGGCACTTCTGGAGACAACCAAATTTCACTCTAATTGTTTCTTTGATACTCTATTTCTGATTTACTTGTTTTGATGTATTTCCTCATTGTCCTGCTAACAGCTAATTAATAGATGTAGAGACAATAAAAAAAAAGGCTTATGCAAACATAATGAAACTATTCAATGGACAATTACACCATAATTTATAGATACAAACTTAAATATGAAAATAGAAATAAACATAACTATAAACTAATACAATTCATCATATAAACCACAATAATTTAACAATTACCCAAGAAAATCAAACACTTGTCTTTTTGGAAATTATCCACCAACTAGGTGCTGAAGAAGGATGTTCCACCCAACCATAGTCTCCTTGTTGCACTTAATCTTCTGCAATAGAGATAACCTTTGTGTTGAGGCTTTGAGTCCATAAGGGAGAATTTACTTATGATTGACATTAGTGTTTATGAGAAAAACCTATGAGGGAGAAGTCTTGTAGGGAGCGAGACATTAGGTTTCATGAGAAATCCCTATGAGAAGATAGCAAGAGAGAGAGAGAAAGAGAGAGATGTCTTGGATGTTCATGGAGAAATCACTCTTGTTTGTTGTTGGTTTTCTCTTGTTATGCTAGGGTTTATGCTATGTATGTAAGCCTCGTCGCCTCAAAATATAGCAAGCCTTGTGAGAGGTCTCACAAGGAAAAAGCCAAACTATGACACAACAATGGGGTGGATGGCTCTATCATCTCCATGTGCGGCAAGTAGGCAACATGGTGCCTTTTCTCTCCATTGTTGAGGCTCCATCAAGTGCAACAAGCTCTCCTTAATTATCGTACAGATGAACATCCTCATTTGGGCCCTAGATCATGGCATGCCCATCAAGTAGTGTCAACATTAGCTTGGGGGCATGCTGGGTCCACTGGTACATCATCAAGAATCCTCCATTCTAAGCAAGAGAAGCTCAATGCTGTGGCTCCTACAGGTGCTCTAGGATATGCATCAACTACCAATGCTCTACTATAAGTAGGCAATGTTGCATCTGCTAAATCATCATGCTCTCTAAAAATGTGATGTATGGCCTGGGAATAGTGGAGTAGGGTGCCCTCAAGGCCTGTGTTGCTCTAGACCACCTAGAAAAACCAACTCAAACTTAAGTGAAAGCAACCATTTATTATAGCTTAAGATAATAAATGCATCTAAGTGGACCATACTTAAGTTTCAAGGGCATATTAATACTTCAAACCATGATCAACTTCAAATATATAACTAGACCAAGTCCCATAAAGGTGTTCCCTACCATTGTGGGGTGGCTAAGTAGTAAACCATTTTAGGTGCTTCCAACCCCCAACTAGTGGTGGCATTTCCAAGGTCAACCCTTCAATCCATAGGTGTTAGTGAGAATAGGTGGCAATGGAGGGGAAGGACTTCATGAATAGGGGACCAACTAATGAGAGTCCACATCCTAAGTCTATAGATGTAATGGAGGGAGAAATCGTGGAGGCATGAGTTATTCTTCTCTCCATGTTTTTTCCACCCCTTCGTTGTGCATTTTACTTCTTTTTTAATGTTTTTATTTTGTTTCATAGCTCAAGGATCAAAGCTTTCTTTTTATGATATAGCATTCCATTTACCCCTTAAGATGAGATAGTTTATCAATCATGATGCTTGAAGACACTTTTAGCCTTTCATTTGCCTGGATGGAGCATTTGGAGCCCTAAAAGGGCATGACATCATTAACCTTTTAGGCTTGTGAATCACATGTGTGGGCTTATTTTGGCATGTTTTGTTGTTGAGCTAATGGGTTGGATTGTAACCCAATTTTACTTTATGTCCACTCAAAAATTGAACTTGTATAGGGGCTTTTAGTCATAAATTAGAGGAGGTAGACATCATATAAATAGAGGATTACCTCTCTCATTTATTCATCATCACTAGTGTGCAATTCGGCCTCTCTTAAAGAGACTCGAATCATCTTTTGTACTTTGTTACTTTGTGGAGATGTGATCTTATGTGGATTTTGGCTAGTGGACAATAATGCTTGTTGTGGAGACGTCATTTTGGGATTGAAAGAAGGCATGTTCTTGGATATATTGTGAGAAATTTTTGTTGACTATATTTTATGTTTATTATGTGTAATGAAATATTGGTAGGGTTCCTGTGTTCCTTGTCTAAATGCATATGTTTACATGAAATGCTTAGTAATATTTGCATGCTTTAATCTTGTATCTTTGAACTCCCTAGAAAACCTCCTAGAGAGCATTTTTCTAGTGAATTTCTCTCCTCATTAAATGATAGCGAAGGTTAGCAAGTGAAAACCTAGGCTTCCCCCTTTACTCCCTTCAAGGGTTTGATATTTCCATGGTCAAAGCTCCTAAGAATCCATCACCCAAGTAGATAGAAGGCATTGACAACCATCATCATGATCAAAAACCTCAAAATCTTACATTTTTACTCTCTTCCTATAATTTCATCCCTTCAAGGAAAATTGTTGGGTTAGGGTTCAAGCAAAATTCAACTAGGGATTGAGTTTTTGAGCTAATTTGGGACTATTTCACCTTTTTTGACCTTAGAACATCAAAATTTCTTGGTTAAAATGTCTCTCTAGGGCTAACATCATCAACCTTAGGCAATTTTAGAGCTTTTAAAACCCTAATTTTGCATAAAAACTTCAAATTAGGGTCATTTGAAGGTTTGTCACACCCTTACAAGCAAGCCTTTTTTGTTTGTTTGTATGCCTAGGTGTGACATTGTTGAGCTATATCTTGAAAACCTATGCTACAAACCCTATCTCATAGGCTTCTTCATAGGTACACTATTCCTTATTACAAATAATTATGCCTTGTTCCTAGTCTAAAATAGCTTGATCTAGCCTCCTCAAGTGTCAGCTTGATCCTATCAACCTAGAATACCCTTAGGTGACTTACACTGGCAAGCCCCTCATGTTGTGAAATTCCGCTAAGGAGTGGGAGGTGGAGCGTTGAGTTGACAATGACATCCACCTCATTATTGTGTCATAGTTTGGCTTTTGCCTTGTGAGGCCTCTCACAAGGACTGCTAGATTTTGAGGCAACAAGAACTAGAGAAGAACATGATGTTGAAGATGATGACGATCATTATGGCTCTTGTTGTAGCGATAAGTTTTCTACTCTAGTAGAAAACATGCGTTGCAAAATTGGTTCCTATAAATGTAGAGAAAACAACAACATAATGGACATCCCCACAGAAATGGATATCATAGTCCTCCCAAAATTCAGAGGCCTCCCACAACACTAGAATTAATCAACATGGTTGACTACGATTCCCCCACATATTGCCAATCTTGCAATGAGTTTCACGCGAAAAAGACTTATATGAGATACGTAGACATGTTCAATATAAAGTCAAACAAACAAGATAATAATAGCTACTTGGATCCTTGCAACAAATTGTTTTAAAGGAGAAAATATTATCCTTTGTCCCAAAAGAATACGTAACAAGTTAATGACAATGACATAGATACAAAAAAATCCATTAGGATCTTCAGTGAAATGCCATGTCAAGAAGAAATCCAAAGAATGTGAGATAATATATGCAAAGGAATTAGCACCAAAGAAATAAAGGCAACAACCCTCAAGTGGATCAACAATGCCCTATGAGATTTCTAAAGAATGGTAATCAAAAAATTGAGGCAAGCAAAAAAGGGCCTGAAAAGGAACCTTCAGAAAATACTTCCCCTAATATGAAATTCCCTATAACTAGTTGGGTAATTGGGTTTGATTAAAATGCCCATTCCTTGACCAAATTAGCTAAGTTTCCCTTTGTTAACATAAAGCTAAAGGAATCCCTTGGCATGGAAGAAGTAAATCAACCAAGTCAAATTGTTGACAACACTGAAGTTAGTCCCATTCTCATCTATTATCCCTCATTTCAACAAGGTTATTATTACCACATAATCTAGCAGGCCTTGGAGAGGGAAACCTTACAAGATAAAAAGCTAGACTAAGTGCTAGCAATTGGGCAATGGCCCACTGTCACTACAGCTAAGGCCCCCTGCTCTTTATGGATTTTAATCGATAGGAGGAGTCATGGAAGAATAGAATCACTTGTGAAAGATATTCTAAGGTTGAGGTGTAAAGTCATAGGCCAGGAAATAATGTGATAAGCCCATGGTATTGGATGTATGGTATTTAGAGACCCATGGAATTGTATGTATGAAGCCTATATAGAGGCTAGAGACTCCCCATTAAGGATGTCAAGTATTGTTTTGTATTGACAAGCATATGGCTTGTGGAGTGATATCCTTCCTTAAGGAGTGATTGTATGGCATTTCCCTACCTCAAGATTTTGATATTAATAAAGGTCTGAAGTTTTATCATCTATTGTCTTATTTATTGGGCATATTTTCCATTGTTATATATTTTCAAGTCAAGATTTTTATGGATATTTCCATTAGTAAACAAGTAGGGTCCAAGGAGGCCAAAGAAAAGAACTTTGCAGGTACTGACATATCAGATGAGGAGTCTATGGTGGAAGTAATAATGGAAGACAAGCAACAACTGCAGGCGTCACGTGTACCAGATACCATTAATGCCATCACGTGGTGAATTGAAGAAAGATACACCATCAGTTAGCACTTTAGCTTATCACCACCCACACCACCTAGCAAGACAACAACCCCTGGACGACACACAGAGAGGTGTGACGAGCCACCCACAATACATTGACGTAGAGGAACCACCAGAAACAACGCCCATGTCAAGCGAGCAAGGCACCAACTAGATCGAGTGTTCATCTTTCTCTAGGATGGATAGATGCACATGCATGGTACCAGTGGACTACTCTTTTGACTAGATCTTATTATTTGTCTTCTTCTCATGTTTTGGGGACGAAACATGTTTAAGGGGGGTGGAATGTAGTATACTTAGGGGGGATATTATGGGGTATAGAGAGAGGTACCCAAGAGAATAATATGATGTAATGATTAAGGATGATAAATAAATGGGCCATAGTTTATAAATAAAGTGGCTAACCCACATTACACAAGGAACCACAAGTAGTTAGGAAATAACGTGATAATCCCATGGTATTGGATGTATGGTATTTAGAGATCTATGGTATTGTATGTATGAAGTCTATATAGAGGCTAGAGACTCCCCACTGAGGATGCCAAGTATTGCTTTGTATTGACAAGCATATGGCTTGTGGAGTGATCTCCTTCCTTAAGGAATAATTGTATGGTGTTTCCCTACCTCAAGGGTTTTGATATTAATAAAGATTTGAAGTTTTATCATCTATTGTTTTATTTCTTAGGCATATTTTCCATTGTTATATATTTTCAAGTCAAATCTAGTACACAAGAAGCAATAATTAAATCAATAATCCTAAACAAAACAAGAATAGATCGTAAAGAAGTAATATAAATCTAAAAGGTACTTATCTTTAATCACAAGTGATCATCTTCTTGAACCAACATTGCCTTCAATATTTTCATTGATTTCATCAACAATCAAACCTGATTTAGACTATCCCAACTAGGGTTACACTAAATCTAACATAAGTGCTAGAACTTCTCACTAATCATGCTAGGGTTTCAAAACTGCAAAAGCCCAAGCCATTATCTTATCCCAAGATTTCTTCCAAACCCTAACGTCATGATAGCCATCAATTGTCAAGGGTTTCCTTCAAATCCTAGCATTCTTTTAGCTCTCCTCCATCTTCTCTTGATATCATCAATGATGTCTTCATAGGGGTGATCTCAATGACTTGTCTTCAACCCAGCTCTAATACCATGTTAATCTTTCTTAGGGATAAATTGTTCTTTGCTTTAGATAATTGCATTTCATTATTTTACTCATTTAATTCACCCCATAGCATCCTAACATTATTCAGCAACATATGAAATTAGATAGAAAGAACAATATCATCATTAATGTAGTGAAACATAAAGGAACAATAGAAGAAAAGTATTCACACATAAAGACACTAGGATTGGTCGTAGACCAGGGAAAAACCCCACAAGGGGAAAAACCCTTTCAAATTCTTCTTATTAGATTTTCATTGAATGTTTCAGCAAAGATGGAGTACAATGATCCATATCTTCAACTACAAAGTTATCCAACAAAATCAACTAAACAACATCGAAGAGATGAACCCAACAATGTTAATAATCGAAAACCTTGATTTAGAATCCTACGGTAAACTGTCAATATCTGCGGTTGATCTGAATCTCTTCAGCTACCGGAATTAACCAAGATCTTTTACTTTTGTGATGTTAACAGAATTGCATGTGAAAGAATATAAAACAACCACATGTGCATACTTTAAAGAAGATGAAACATAATGACGACCATTAAATCAAAGACACACACATTGATAATGGAGTTCACCCAGTGTGAGTTACGTCTCTGGGCCTGGTTTCAAGAGTGGGGAGGCCACTTCATTAAATGCTACAAGATGATGATGATGTACATAGTATATTCTTTGTCACTACAAGGATAAACTCCCTCAGCTAGAGTGGCATGTCTCTCCACAAGATGTTCTCCTATAGGAACTTTAATTCAAATGGGCCCTCCTTCAGCATAACAAGATAATAAATTCTCACATGACGTGGCATACAAGTATCCTTCAACATAATGGTAACAATGATCTCAACAACAAAAACTTCATCTCCGCAAATCAAAAGAAAGACATGGCATCACTACTTCATATGCCTCTACTTTCGAGGATGTCTTGATAATGCAAAGCTCAATTGCAGAAACGGACACCGCTGATGAATTTGTGGCGCGAAATCATGTCAAATGACTATAAACACAACCCCTTTTTGACACCATCAAAATCTGGACCCTCAGAAATCTTGAAGATTCCCCCAAAAATTCCTTCCTGGAGAAGGTCGAAAAATCCACCGCTCAAATGAAAATTCTTAGCACACCACTGCACTCGTTGTGAAATTCTGAGAAAAATAACTATAAAGTCGACATTGCTCCACCTCTATAAAAAATCAGCGTCCAAGGGAATCTTTTAGATTTCTCAAGATTCTGCAAAGATTCCTCACTACTGATTGCCTAAAATTCTACTTCTCCAATGAGGAAACGGACCACACCATCGTGTTCCCTGCGAAATTTTGGTTCGTTTGAGTATAAAGTTGACATGAATCTGACACTGTGAAAAATCACCCTATAAGGAATCTTTTAGATTCCTCCAAGATTCTACCTGAGAATATTTTGTGGAATATTCCGCTAAAATATACTCACCTCGGTAATTGTGCCCACACCTGGGTCCTTCATGTGGATCCTTCGTGCATTGTTCCGTTGCGTCTCCTCCCCCCTGGGCGAATCACTGACGAGGTTCATATATGTGTTTGGCGGCAGATTAAACAAGGTGAGGCCCATGGGCTGTTGGCGAAGTTCTAGCTTTGGGGGAAAGAGGTCCTAAGGTCAAGCCCGCAGGCCTCCCCCCTAGTTATAATTGTGTTTGTTTTAATATAAAAAAATAAGCATGTTCGTTGCTGTAATGGAGGGCGGTTGATTAACATTTTGTAGTGGGGCCGCCTGTGAGCGGGCCGACCAACCTGGCCGAGTAGGTTCAAATCCCGTTGGCCTTGGTTTATCGGTGGTCAACGTTGGTCGGTGGTCGGTCAGGTGGCAGGTCCACCAATGGCGGCCCACCCCATTTTGTTTTTATTTATATATTACAATGTTGTTGGTAGGCATGGCAGCCTACCACCCCATTCAATATTTTTTTGTTTTTATGAAACAATTGTTCAAAAAATTCGACCAGTTTTTTAAAGGTCATTGGCGAAATTAAAGAGGCGACAAATTTGCCTTTTTCCAGCGGCCATATTCCATGCGTCAGTGCTTTGCCAAATTGTTGCCTTGTTAGTGACTACCACTTGTCCTAGTTTGACCAAAACTTTGACCCTGAATATCTTGAGCATACTAACTTGGATTTGAGTGTCATTTGTGTCATTGGAATTAGGACAACGAGCACTACTATCTAGTCCTAGTTTTGGTGAAATCTGAGAACTTTTATTTTTGAGTTGTTTCTGGATTCCGACCATTGTTGTAGCCACCTAGATCATTCCTCCCCACTAAGGAGCTTTTGGTCCTCTAAAAGTATGAACATAATCTGCAACTGTTGTGTTACATTGTCTACACAACAAGTGTCCTGACAAGCCACACTTCCTTTTCCTTCACCCTTGTTCTTTGAAGCCATAAGTGATGAACCGACACCTGCATCCTCTGCAAACCTGTAGTACACTCTTTGTAAACCACATGCTCAATTGCATGACCGACCATGAACTAAGCATCCCCATACTTTCCAAGAGTTTATAAGACACACTTTTTGGTCAAGTTTACATCATAATAGAAACCAATACCCCAGCTATCAACAAAAAGGCCAAAAACATCATCGTTGTTTTAACAAGCGATGGAAAACATATCATCACTTTTACAATTATTCGCAACGCATGATTTACAAAATGCGGCCATGACAAGCTACTCTTTTTAGTAAAATCATCTCTTACTTAACAAAGTTGACCACCATGAATATGGCGGATTCACTTGTTTAACATCTTGGCCAACTGGTTTCTTTAACAATGCTTTGTCCTTGAGATGTTGCTCTGGATGGAGCCTCCAACATGCGGCTCTTTAATTTCTACCTCTGTTGCAATGACTGGAAAAGGTCTTCTTACTCTAGACTTGTTTAACCTTCTTCCTTCCCTCATGTGGAGAAGGTCTTTCACGCCTCATCCTTTTTCTTGCGGCCATTCTCTTCCAGTACTCAACAACCACATGGTTATGCAAACCACAAAAACTACATGGTTTTCTATGCCATGATTTTTGCTCATCATTAACAATATGCTTGTAATCAAACTGAATTTTAGAGTACTGAGACTATTTCTACCTCTCTTGGTTGTTGTTGGTGCAACCCTGGCGATGAGAGCTTGCCTCGCTCTTTATCTGCAATGTGCACTGTCATGGGAGGATTGTGATGTGTTACAATCATCATCTTTCCTCGATGGTTTTGACAATGTATTGGAAGCTTTCGATACCTTTGAGCACTCTCCTTTAGTGTATCCCAAACCTGCAAATCGAGGTCTTTGTACAACCTCCAATGGCTAAGTCATTCCTTGGCCATTACCACCTAGTTCTCCTCCTTTATACCCCATCTTGGTAAGAAGTCTCAGACTCTCATGTTAGTTCCTGAAATGGGTACCTCCATATTTCCAACAGAATTAACATCACGTGAAAATAAAATTGAAGAATGATCAACACTGTTTACCTCAACTATCAATTCTGAAACAGGTAATGATGGCTTTGCTAAGCCTTGGCTATGCTTCAACTTTTTCAAGGTCTCTTCCGTGGCTCGTAACTGAAGTTGCAATCTCTGCTTCTCCTCTTTTTCTTCCCATAGAAGTATCATCAATTCAACATTCTCTGCTTGAAGGCTTTAATTGATCTCCTCATATGAATGATGAGAAGATGAAGAAGAAGAAGTTTGTTCACTTGAGGGGGTAGATGGAGCATCGTCCTCTGCTATTTCTTTCTCCCGTTTCTCTCTTGCCATCTTTTCTACCACCCCATTTAATATTTATTTTTTATTTTTTATGAAACAACTGTTTAAAAAATTTGACTGGTTTTTTAAGGGTTGCTGGCGAAATTAAAGAGGCGACAAATTTGCCTGTTCCGAAAGCTGGATTCCGTGCGCCAGTACTTTGCCAAATTGCTACCTCGCTAGTGACTACCACTTGGCCTAGTTTGACCAAAACTTTGACTGTGAATATCTTGAGTATACAAACTCATATTTGAGTGTTGTTCACGTCGTTGGAATCAGGACGATGAGCACTACGATCTGGTCCTAGTTTGGGTGAAATTTGAGAACTTTCATTTTTGAGCTATTTCTGGATTCTGAGCATTGTTGGAGCCCACTTAGATCAGCGGTTAACTATCAAATTTTGGTGATCAACTGATGAAATAAAAACCTAGTTTCCAGCTGCACAAAGAGAGTGTACGTGTGTGTGGTTGAAACCCTCCAACTGCACGGATAAGCTTATGTGCCTATGGTTGCAACCGAAAATTCTTTGTGACAACCTTGCGACTGCAAATCAAAACCCTAGATTACATGTGCAAGCTTCGGACCCCGCAATTTTGGACCTGTACAAATCAATCTCCATGAACCACTTCAAACCTATGCAAGCAAACCAAAGAAAGAAAAATGATAATGACGATGATGTCCAAATGAGGGTCACTTGACTTGTATTTATAGCCATCCATGGGTGTCCAATTTCCTTTTGGGCCGACCTATGACTTTTATGCACATGTGGGCTTCCATATTAAAATATATTTTTCCTTAACGAAATTAAATTCTTCCAAGGGCTAGGAAAGTCTTTCTTGATGAGGAAGATTGTCCAACAGAGGGAATTTATCCATGAGCTTTCAAAAATTAACACGAATTTGATCAATGAAGATGATTTGTTGATTAACTTACATCATGAACATCTAATATGGGCATATACTAAGATGCCTTGTAGAACCTTCTGCAATTCAGGCTCCTTCACTCACAAAGAAAACCAATCTTAATAACTATATGAAATTTTATACTGAAAATACATTGCTCTTGGAATCGCATTTAAACACCTCATCACTACCAAACATATTTTTGAGCTTAACCCTACCAATAATCATTTTTTTTGTTTCTTACAACCATAAGAAAGACACCTTTTCCTTCCTTTGGACAAATTCCTTGCTCCTATACAAAAATGTTATATTGAAGCATATCCATAACAAGAAGCTGTTAATTGTTTCTCTTTTTTAAATAATGAAAAACCGAGTGGCAAGTTCAGATTAATTTATGTGTCTATTTCCACAGAAAGAAGAAAAATGAAGGTAGACAGTATTCCTTATACGTACTTTGCTATCAGGGTTCATGCCAATGTAGCGAGTGGTTTCATCGTCATAGCGTACGTGCTTCATCGCCGTCTGAAGTGCTCTCTCCCGCAACATTGAGCCTGGCCAATGCCCAAGTATAGGCTCTACCACTTTATGAAGAGTTGTCAACATAATGTCTTGTATTAAAGGCTGTGGAGGGGAAGCATCTTCCTGCAAATAAATTTCAACAAAGTTGAAGTCAGAAAAACAAACGAGCACATGCTCTGCAAGACTGAACTTTTATGATCACCAGCGATGGAATGAATAGAAGAAACATGAAGAATGAATGCCAAACGCAAAACCAAGAAAAGACATCTCTCAGCCAAAACATATGAAGTAAATACCATGTGACTACGACTTCACCATGAATAATTCGTACAAATTGGTTTGTGAAATACATAAAAGAGCAACGTAATTGGTTTGCAAGATACATAAAAGAGCAACATATTAACTGTGGCATCCACGGATATAATGGAAAAATTGAAAACAATTAGAAATAATGAAAAACACTTGGACATAATAGCTCGTATAAAAATTCATGTGACCACACCAATTATACAAGACTTATCAAACCAGTTCTAGATTCTTGGAAGAAAGTCAAAGAGAGCATAAACAGTTGTTAAGGAGTAAAAGTACAATATCCTTATTTCATGATATTAGCCTAAATATGTATGCTTTCCTCGTAGGGAGAAGCAATGTGCCATTTTTAAACATATTTAATAAAAAACATATAGACATGCTCATATTCCACATGAAGGGTAGTATTTGAAATGGATCAAGAAATGGAGAAAGAAAATAGATAATTATCTAAAATAAGCACTAACCATTCAAAACTTGTTAAAATTGAAGGTAGTAAAGATTTAATGGAAGGAACCTAGCAAGAAAATCGAAATCAGTCAACATTAAATTAATCCACTAATTCCCCAATCTAATCATGCACCTAGTAGCACAACCATGACAATTGCAATGAATTAAAGTTGCATACATAGCCACTAAATTATGGCAAACGATTATTCTAAACAATATCAAAAATGAATCCAAAGAACACTCATACACATTGGTTCGATAACTTGGACAATAATTCAACTCCAAAAATTGATTGATTGAATAATATGATACATTGATACAATAATTATATGAATAACATAAAGTTTTACAACTTGCTTATCTATCTCTTAACCAAAGAATTGATTGAAACCTTTCACCCTAAAAAGTATGATATAAATATTACAATCCTAGTAATTACAAAGCATTTTGCATCTTGTTTGTTCATATCTAACAATACATCAATGTACAAATGTTGGAAGATGAAAGTGGTGATAATCCTCTATGACTATTAAGATTTTTCTAATCACTATTTGATTAGCTATGTTAGAAATAATGGAAACGAGAACACTACTGAGAGGGAGGGTGAATCAGTAGTGTGACCAAATTATACAACTCTTGATGAATCACACTTTTCAAACACTTTAGCAACCATTCATGTACTCAACATCATAACTCAATCATGTAAATAATAACATCATAATCATTTTCATACACATTTGCAACACATATATAAGACGTCAATCTTCTTTTTCTTCCTTTGGCAAATACAAGCTTCAACTTGCTATTAAATAACTACCCCACAAGCTTCCACTTGTAGGTTTATCTGCTGCTACTAAAAGGAACTTCTATCCTTGCTCATTTATTAGCTTTCACTAAAAGGGATTGTTTTCCCTGCTCAATTATCAACCACTATTGAAAGAGATTATTGCCCCTGCTGGTTTATCGACCACTACTGAAAGGGACTATTGTGTTGATTTGGGGTAGCATCGGATGTGCTCTAAGGCTGAAATTTTGCAGGGAGGCTTGGGCACATGTATTCCAAAAAGCCCAGAAAGTGTTTTGAGGAATTCCACCCATAAGTGATTTTATTAAAATAATTAATATTTTTAATGGGGTTCCTAAATCTAAATTTAGGGAAATTAAAATATTAATGGGTATTAATCTGATCAAGGGTGAAACTTCTAGAAAAAGACACGGATCAAGCCAAAACGACCTGAGCCTTTGATTATGATTTAATCTAGGCCGTTGGTTGTTCAATAGGAAGATATAAGAAGGGGCTTGAGAGTCATTTGGAAAATACAAAGAGAGAAACTGGTTTTCTGAAGTGAGAAGTTCTCAAGAGGAAAATCGATTGAGAATATTTCTTACAGCAGAGGGACAGGGATAACAAATTCTGGAGAGAGAGAGATTCTCAGTCAGAGAATCATCAGCAGAGAGAGGTAGAGAGTGATCCAGTAGCCTTGACACAAAGGCTAACGCAGGTCTAGAAGGGCCACACAGAAGCAGCATAGAGGGAGATAGAGAATGTTGAAAGTTAGAGCAGAGGATCAGTTTTAGCAGCCGGAAGCCAGGGTGTGAGACCGGGAGGCTGAGAGCAGTGACTTTGAGCTACTGATCGATTCCCCAGTTGGGTGATGCTATGCCTAAGAGGGTTGATGTTGGGACAACGTAGAGGCAACGCAATGATAACACAGAGCTTGCCAGGGTCACCTCATCCAGCAGTCAGAATAGCCAGGACTTTTTCTCAGTGATTGTGTGAGGTAAACTCACAAAGATTTTGCTAGTATTTTTTTCTTTAACTGAATAACCCTGTGAGGTATTTAGAATTTTCTATTGCTTAATAATAATAAACCCTTAGAGCTGCTGCATCGGTTTTCCCTCATTGGGTTTTAGACTATTGTCTAAAAATAATTGTGTCCTATGTGTTTCTATTTTCCTTGCTCAGTTTCTATGTTTCATAATCATATTTAATTTGGTGTAGGTCGCTTCAATAATTTACTTCAATGTTTCAAGAAGAAATCTGAAATAAGCTTGTAATGTAATTTATAATCTAGGTGAAGTAGATTCTGTTGGTTGCAGTAGGATTCCTGAGATTGTTAGATCTAGGAATTTTCACATGGTATCAGAGCCAAGTTGATGTGAAACGTGGAAGAGCAGATCTAGCATTGAAACAAGGGCTAACTTGATGCAACAAGCAACAGCTTGAATCCCCTAAGGGATTGTGCAGTTCCAACCAAGAGGGCTATATTTTCATGGGTGTCTCTCTGAGTGAGCCGACAGAGAGGTAAGACAGCCAGATCAAAAACTTGCCAAGGCAGAGGGAGCTACACAGAGCTAGGTAGAGCTAGAGGGATGGAGTTTTCTGCGAGCTGAGTGCTGGGTAGAAAAGTCGTCAAAAGGAAGAAGCAGATCACATAGTAAGGGAATATTTCCTTAGTGATTTCTTGCTGAGGAAATCAATATTTCTCATTTGTTGAGCAACAAAGGAGAAGCAACTTACTAGCTCCATCAAGGAGTGCGTAAGGCAGCCTCAGAGCTACGTATTAGGGAGAAAAAGGGAGTTGTTCGACATTTTTTCGGAGGATATGGCTACCAGTGGCTTGAGGGATTAGGACAAGTTGGACGGGGCTTCCAACTATGCCATCTGGAAGGCTAGAATGTCTTTCCTTCTAGATGAGCATGCCCTCAAGACGTATATTGATAATGTGGTAGTTGAACTTGCAGATGTAGATCCGCTAAAGAAGTACAAGGTTGAGATGTGAAAGGCCAAAAGGATGATCTTGGATGGAGTCAAGGATCATGTGGTGTGCCACATTGCTAGAAAAGGGATTGCTAAGGAGATGTGGGATGCCTTGGCCACATTGTATCAGGGATCTTCCGAACAGCGGAAGATGCACTTAGAACAGAAGTTGAGGTTTGCTCAGATGCAGAAGGGAGAACTTGTGGATCCATTCCTCACGAAACTGAAGGAGACCCATGATGAGTTGTCACTTGCATGGCACACACCTCATGATTCAAATTTAGTGAGACTGGCTCTAGTTTCCGTCTCGGATGAATGACAAGTCTTTGTTCAAAGTATCCTAGGTAGAGAAGCATTGCCAAATTGGGACGAGATGTGAGTAGCTCTGAAACAAGAAGAGATGAAGAGAGACCTACTCAAGGTCAAACTTGACGGGAGCAACAACAGTAGTGGGTGGAAGCCCAATGTAGAGGAGGAGGATAACGCAACCCTTACATCAAAGGGACAATAGGGGAAATAGAGACGAAAGAAGGACGTCTCCAAGGTAAAGTGCTTCAGATGTGGCGAGATGGGCCACTATGCATCCCAGTGTCCTTTAAAGAAAAAGGACAAGGATGAGAAGCATGATCCTAAGGTTGCAGCCACAAAGATCGAATAGGAGGAGTTTGCCATGATAGCCAAGATACCTCCAGGAGGGAGGTGGGCTGACATAGAACTGTAGTTTGATAGAGCTATAGATGAGCAAGATTCTTGAGGAGCCCGCCTCTTGGATCATCACCTTGCTATTGGAGCCCATGATCAGTAGTAGCAAGATGGAGGAGTTTTCAGTTGATGCCATGGAGTGTTGATTCAATAGATGTAGAAGTTAGTAGCTCAAGAATGTGATCTTCATAAAGCAAAAAGGCAACAATGCAAGGAGGCACAGTGTATAGCTTCAGCAACGTAGTGGCTTCAAAAGAAAGCGTGGGACTAGCAGCAGTCAGGATTTCAGCACCGAGGTATATCCACTGGATACTTGTCTAGTTTTTGGGTGTTTTCAGTTGCTTCTCTCAATGATTGAGTTGCAGTACGGATGCAGTGTTAGCAGTGGCAGTGCTAGCAACATAGCAGATGCAGCATTTGAGAGGGAGTTGTAGTACAAATGTAGCATTGACAGTGGCAGTGACAAAGGTAGCAGTACAGTAGTAGCAGCAACACAGTAGTTGGTGGACAACATGTCATACATCAGCAGCACAAAGGACAATGCTTAAGTGTCAGAGCAGTATGCAATAGCAGTGTATTATTAGAGCACATTCCTTGCTAAGAGGGAGTGTTGATTTGGGGTAGCATCGGATGTGCTCTAAGCCTCAAATTTTGCAAGGAGGCTTGGGTACATGTATTCCAAAGAACCCGGAAAGTGTTTTGGGAAATTCCACCCAGAAGTGATTTTATTAAAATAATTAATATTTTTAATGGGTTCCTAAGTCTAAACTTAGGAAAATTAAAATATTAATAGGTATTAATTTGATCAGGGGTGAAACTTCTAGAAAAAGACACAGATCAATCCAAAACAATCTGAGCCTTTGATTATGATTTAATCTAGGTTGTTGGTTGTCCAATAAGAAGATATAAGAAGGGGCTTAAGGGTCATTTGGAAAAGACATAGAGAGATTAAGGAAATCGATTTTTGGAAGTGAGAAGTTCTCAGGAGGAAAATCAATTGAGGAGATTTCTTGCAGCAGAGGGGCAAGGATAGCAGCTTCTGGAGAGAGAGAGATTCTCAGCCGCAGAGAAAGGAAGAGTGATCCAGTAGCCTTGACGTAGAGGTTGACATAAGGCCAAAAGGGCCAGGTAGAAGCAACGCAGAGGGAGAGAGAGAAAGTCAAAAGTTAAAGCAGAGGGTCAGTTTCAGCAGCCAAAAACCAAGGTGTGAGACCGGGAGGCTGAGAGCAGTGACTCTGGGCTACTGATCGATTCCCAAGTTGGGTGACGTTGTGCCTGAGAGGGTTGGCGTTGGGATAGCATAGAAGCAATGCAGTGATAGTGCAAAGCCTGCCAAGGGCACCTCATCCAATAGTTGGAACAACTGGGACTTTTTCTCAGTGATTGTGCGAGGTAAACTCACAAAGATTCTACCAGTATTTATCTCTAGAATTGAATAACCCTGTGAGATATTCAGTGATGTATTCAGAATTTGCTACTACTTAATAATAATAAATCCTTAGAGCTACTGCACCGATTTTCCCGCAATGGGTTTTTTTGGGGACTATTGTCCAAAAATATTGTGTTCTATGTGTTTCTATTTTCCTTCCTCAGTTTCTATGTTTAAGAATCATATTTAATTTGGTGTAGGCTGCTCCAGTAATTTACTTCAATGTTTCAAGAAGAAATCTAAAATAAGCTTGTAATGTAATTTACAATCTAGGTGAAGTAGTTTCATTTGGTTGCAGTAGGATTCCTGAGATTGTTAGATCTAGGAATTTTCAGATATTTCCCCTTCTTGTTTAGCATCCACTATTCAAAGGGACTATTGCCCCTACTCGCTTATTAGCCACTACTAAAAGGGATTATTGCCCCTGCTCATTTATCAGCTACTGTTGAAAGTGATTATTTCCCCTAGAATGCAAGCTACCACTTGCTAGCCTTGCCGATCCATCTTTCATCCATTTTCACACAGGTCAATTTGCCACTTAATTTCACAAACAAACAACTTTCTCACCTCAACTACTCACCAAAACCACCATTAAAACACCTTCAGCAATCTATGATCACTAAACAATCCACCAAACACACTAACAACATCAATTCTCAGCAATTACTAATTTCACCATAAAAACATCTTTACAAAATACATTAAAACACCATTCACCAATTCTTTCTCTGCCTTCTCAAATACCTTCCAAACACCAAAATTGATCTCTGATTCACCCCTGATGCATACTAACATTATGCATCTTGTTGCACCAACAACCTCTCACACCAATGGAACCAACACAACTGCACACCTCTTACAAATTCAATTATGTTTATATAGATTTTGGACTGATATTTTTGGTTCTTTAAACTTTAGCTATCTTGCACTTTGATGCTTGTATGAATCTTTTATTTTTTCCTTTGTCCTTTTTCAATTAAGTCTTTTGAATGTGATATTCAAGTCATCAATCACTACTTACCTGTATCCGCAAGAAATTTTGAGTTAAATTGTTGTTTTCCCCCATTCTAGTAAGTTACAGGATTTAGCAGAACGTTTTCTAAATCTGCCGCATAACCAAATTTATCTATTATGCCAAGTCTGCCACCAATTATGTCCATGCCAATATACTGTGTTGCCAACTTGTTCATGCTTCTTTATGTTAACTTTTAGGGATGTGCTCTTATATTTGACATAAACGCCAAGTTTCATGTTGCCGACCCGTTCATTAAATTATAGGCCTAAGTGCTTTATTTGACTCATTCATGTGTTGGCCTTCAAAGATAGGCCCCAAAGCACTTAAATATAGGCCCAAAGACTTTTAATAAAACACAAAGTTGTCGACTCATTCATTCATGTTCCCAAAGCACTTTTACACCACAATGCTTTAATTTTGCCAAATATAAATCTGTCGAGCCCATTGCATTATAGCCTAGAGGGCTTAAAACTCTTTTATAATATTTTGTTCCCTTGGTCTTCACTTCTACATATAACCACGTCCTAGTCCTTTAAGATTTAACCCCCTTCTGGGATTACGTGTCTAGTGGGTCCGCACTGTGCCTTATTCTCATTGGTCGTTGGCTCTACCGTTTGTTGCCACCATTGCTCCTCTGTTGCGCTCACATCTTCTAGGGTCTAGGGACAAAGATGAGATGTTTTAATGGGTACCATCATCATGCTCTTGGATCAATCGTATGCATGTTGGGGTGCGTTGTATTTGACAACTGCCACATATTCTCGACATCTAGTCAACCCAGAAACCATAGCCTATGCACCTCCTAAAACCTTCTGGGAAACCCTTCTGTGGTGACATCATGTTGAAGTCAGTAATGTTGGTAAATTACTGCCATGTGTCTGCTAGTGAGGAGAGAGAAAGGGGTCCACGAGCCTTGGTTTTGCATTGATTTCCTTTATTAAAAAATTTAAGGGTTCTGAGCCATTTTCTTTACTGCAACTGCCACATGTTCTTGATGCCCCGATCATTGGTTCTATGCTTCGGCTCTGCCATGTTTGCCCGACCTTACCTCATCTCAACTGCCTCTCCTGTGTGAATGCCTTAGCACTTCCAGGGAAGGCCTCTCAGTTTGACAGGGGTCTGGGGACCACCTATGGCTAAACTCTGTTAATAAAATCCTTTGTCGCCGTTGTGTGGACTTTCCACCTCTGTTCGAGCTTACATCATCCCTGTTGTTCCCTTCGTGCTCAACTTTGAATCCTTCTGAGGTACTCCCGTCGGGATTATGTATTATGCGAGCTTCGTCATTGACCAATAAACGTTGCTTTCATCGCTTTGTTGTCAAGCCATATTCACCCAAGTCTGTGTTTAGCCATTTCACCATAAGCTTTGTTATATTGTGCCTGACTGCCAACTCTGTCAACAACTAGCCATTGTTCCAACTTTAGCTCTCCAATTTTACTTTTAGGGGTACTGTACTTTGACTGGGAATAACTTGTGATCTAGGAGGCCTTCTTTGAACTTCCGTATACCAATGGAAAGCTCTTTTAGAGATCTATCCAACTAAGTTGGTGCCAATTGCATTTGATATGATCTTCTAAATCAAGAAATGGATCCAAAATCTATACACCTTCTCCATATTTTCCTTTTACATCCCTTGAGTGGATCTTCATACTTCTTGAAATCAATTCTACTTTTTCCTTCATCCTTATCATCTTTTCCATCAATGACAACACATTTCTACAAGATATTTATCCATGCCATTCTAATGTGCACGTCATTGAAATCTAACTTCTAGATCAATATGAATATAACATAGAACACAAACTAAAATAACATTGATTTTGATGTAAGCTTTAGTCTATTTCACATGTAGAAGGGATATTGTGTGCATGAAAATAATGAACACCCTTTAAACATAACAAAATAATACTCATACACAACCAAAGTTCACATATATACAAGATATATATATATATGTGTGTGTGTGTGTGTGTGTGATCATTGGATGTATGGTTGATAGCAGGCCCCTCTGGTGGCCTACTATGTTTCCCAGGACCTCAACTTTGTTCCTTGAGTTACCCCTTTTTTCTCTTAAAATCTTCATGCAGTGATAAGCTTACTTGTTATAACATCGAAGACCTCCCTCTTGTCTTTGGCGTAGCTCCCAATTAACCCCGGTCATCCTCATTTGTTCCTTTATATTACCTGTGTAAATTTCTTTGAGACGTGCGGAAAATCCCTTTTTCCAAGATCAAAATCGTTTTATTAAAGGGTCAGACACAAACTATTTATGATTGTCACGGGGTCCACTCCAAGGAGATTGGGTTTTGGCTCCTGAGTTGAGGTTGGCGATCGGCCTTGAACATATGAAACAACAAATACAATTTCAATAAAAGCACAAAGACAATCTCAAACGTGAATTCAACCTTCGTAACAAGATCCCACATGAGGGATTTAAATGTGTAGGTCTTGCCTAGTCCTACGCATATGCATCTACTTAAATTATATAAAGCTTACCAATGAATATGATGGCTAGCTAGGAATACACTGACTGCCTTGGGTTCGCCTCATGTACGTCCACCTTTCTGGCACAAAGTTTGACAATTCAATTGAATATAACCACAGGAATGATCTTGAAGTCATCAGTTTAAGCAACGGAAAAAGTCTTCATGACATAACAACTATTTCATCCTTTTCCCTTTTCCTCATAGGAAACTACACTGCCATCGGTTGCAAAGTATTCAATTATGCCTTATTTCTTTCGGATTTGAAGCAAATTCTCACACTTATTTCAACTCTACGTCATTACCATTTCTAATGAACCTGTTTCATCTCATGAGATACGAAAATCCTTCATTTGGTACCTAGTCACCTCTGATGTAGAGTCATTCTCTTATGTCACCACTAACAACTCTAAGCATTTACCTCAAAGGTACAAAGATGTGCTTCATTACAATAGGATTCAAGCACACATACGAATAGGAAATTAAATACACTAATATAATGCAAATTCTATTAAATTTAAGAGAATATTTGCAGAGGAAGTTCCATCACTCGTTCACGATGCTTTCTTTTCATTCTCCGGCTTTTGCTCTCTAACCTTACTCTACAAAAGTTAATAAGCTAAATCTAGAGGACACAACAATAATTTGGGACAAAGGCCCACTATCACCACAGCCTATTTCCCCTTCTCCTTGTTGAAATGTGTAACTAGGTTCGGGCTTCATAGTGACATATGTAATCATGATTTAATAAAAAGAGAAAAAAAAATTATTATTGTTATTCTTGAGGCATGGGTTTCATGTTCAAGGGAGATTTACTTTTAGGTCAAGCATCCATTGAGTGCTTCTAGGGCTTGTCATCGAGTCTACAAGTCAATTGAGTCATTTTCATGTATGAAATACCATGTTGGTCATCAGTTTCTGAGTCATTGTAAACTCATTCTGCAACTTTTTAATGTAAATGGTACTAGTAAGACCATGTACATATGTAACAACCTAGTTGATCCTATTATTTTGACGACAAAATTCATTCTAGGAGGTTTTTCGTCTTATTAATTCATCTGTGTTTAGAAACACAGATGATTGGCAAAGTTTTTCCCTCCAACCTCACCCCAAAGCTAGAGTGGAATTTATTGTCAAACTCTTAGTTGAATCCTAGTGTTTTAGTTGAGTCTTATGTAAAAGTGATTTGGAAATAATTTGAGCTAATTGGCTAAATTATTTTATTACAAATCACTTGTTCTACTAGATCATATTGTGTTGTAGAATTGGGTGTTTATTTTAAGGGTCTATAATGAATGGGTGTTCCCCCTTTGAGGGTTGAATTATGTAAAAAGATATTTTAGTACATGGTCCTCATACTTAGACACCATGGCTAAAATATTAAAGGGTGGAAAAAAATAATTAATCCCCTCAAGTGTCAATTAATTAATTTTTTTTGCAAAAATAAAATTAATCTCAAGCCAGAAAATTAGTTAATTAGAATAAAAAATTAAAGTCAGAGAAATTAAATTCTTCAAGTGGAAAAATTCATGGGTCTTAAAAGAATTAATTTTTGGAGGTCCCCCACCAAGGCATTATTCAAAATTTCAAGAAAAATTGGACCCTTGGTCCTTGATGGTCAAGTCAAGTTATTTTTTTAGGAAATTAGCTCAAAATAATTATTTTTTAGCTAATTAAAAAGGGGTTTAGCGAGAAATTTGAAAATTCCTCAAAATTAATTATTTCAACAGTAGAGAATAAAAGATCTTCAAAGATTTATCAATGGCCAAAATTGTTTTGATGGGTGTCAAGCCAACTAGCCATTATTTTTTACTTGGAAGATTTATCTATAAATTGAGAGTCATTTGTTTCTCAAGCCATTTGATGTTTAGCTAATGTAATTCTGCAAAAAATCTGATGTAAAGCTATTGTCCCACTGCAAACGTTTTTGAATAATCATAATAAAGACTTTGGGGTGCAGTTCATGGTGTCTATGTTCTACTGATTTGTGGTATGTGTTAGGAACAAAAATTCTTATATTGTGCTTTAATTTTTAAATTAAATTGTTATTTCATTGTAGATGATAGGAACATTCTATTGATAAGTTTTGGGCTTATCATAGATGATCTGATTCGTTGTTGTTCTAACAGTTTATGCTTGAAGAATTATATAGTGTTTGTAGGTTTCCCAACCTTTGGGCTCCAAGTTCACAAACTGTGGGCACATACTGACCTTGTTTGGACTTCAAATATTTTTTATGATTTTTCTAACTTCGATAAGACTACAACTTGCATTTATATTTCGAAAATACATTTAGCCATTATCAAGGGTTTATAAAAAAAATAATTTCTCAATTTTTTCTCTAGCATTGTACAGATGTATATTTTATAAATATACTTGTAAATAATTTTTTTTTCTAACCTTTGTTTGTAGCTAGGAGTTTTTGGGGTTTTAAATTATTTTGAAATTTTGTATATATGGGGGTTTTGGGTATTTTTGAATTCATTTGTGCAGGTGAGATCAAGTGAGAAGAGATGGATTAGAGCTAGATCTAGGCCCTTGAGGGTAAGATCTAGCCTCTACACTTTTTTTGGGGCTATCCATTGAAGCTTTTGCAGTGAAATTGAAGATCTCAAGAAAATATTTTTTTGGAGCAAGGATTTCAAATTTTCAGGCTTCCCGGGCCTGGTTTTCCCCTCCAGTTTAGTCGTCTAGCCCCTTTTCCCCCCTATGTCATCTCTTTCCAGCTTCTAAAGGCTGGCCGCAAGCCCTTTGGGGCCTCGACCTACCTTCCTCCCTTAGCCATGGGATTTTAAGCCCTTATAGGGCTTGGCCATAAGCCCTAGAGGCTTCGACCTCCATTCTTAGCCCTAGACAATAGCCCTAGAGAGCTTGCCATGGATCCTTAAGGTCTCTAAGACCTAGCCAAAGCCCTTTTAGGGATTTTTCCTCCCTCTTCTTCCCTTTGCTCTCCCTTTTTGGCCTCTTTTTGACCCTTTTCAGCCTCTCTTCAACCTTTCCCTAGCTAGTAGCCCTTTTAGGACTCTTCTAGCCCAATTGGACCTAGAGTTAGCCTTCCTTGTCCCTAGTTTTCCTTTTTCCCATCTCTGAAATGTTTGGGCTAAAGATTGGTGGGTTTTGCAAGTGAAATTGGCTTAAAATTTGTGACAACTTGGGCAAGCATTCTTCAAGGCCTTGGGCCTAGGGTTTGATCTCTAAACCCTCATTTTTCCTCACTATTTGTTACATCTCTCTAAATCATTTATAAAAATGATAAAATTTGTGTTTAAGTGTCCTAAAATTCACATCTAAGAAGTCTAAACACACTAAGAAATTCATGGTAAAAAATTGCTAGTGTTTTGGTAAGTTGGGCATTGTTTATTAACCATAGATCTACTTGTTTGTTGGCTGCAATATCTCTGCACAATCAAATAAATCATATCTGATATAACTTGGAAAGAACAAATTAAGAGGCATAAAGTTGATTGTGTTTTTAGCACATTTTCCTAACATCCAAGTATCTTGGGCATCAATTTTTTGGCATAGATCTTCACATTGTAGTGACTGATATCTCTGCATAAAATTGTGATCATATATGATATTTTCTGAATACTACATCTTGAGAAGGCTAAAAATTCATCATTTTATGCTGGCAAACTTGTTCTAGCATTTGGAAATTGTTAGACACAATTTGGCACACACTCTCACATTGATTGCTCACTATTTGCATGATTTTCTCACTGCTGTAATAAGTGGTTTCAGATTTGATATATCTCTGAACAATTCATCATAAGATGATAAATAGCTTGTATTTTCACTTAGCGAGTTTCCTAGCATTTCATTGGTCATAATTGGTTGCACATGCTTGCTAGTTTCTTGATCTAGAGTGATTTACTGGTTGTTGTCCTAAGAGTTTAATAATTGCTTAAAACATATAAGATCTTTCTTTTCTGTACACTTGCTCTTGTTTCACAGTTTTGTAGCAAATTAAGTACACTAACACACTCGTTGTTGTCATTTGATTCATAAGTTTCAAGTTCACATCTCATAAATACTCATTAAAGCACTCTTATATTAAAATGTCTTGGTTAACTCTTTTTGGGGCATATCCGTATCTTGTAATTCTAAGTCATATTGCTTCTTGATATCTAATTATTGGCAAGTGATAAATTGGCATTTGAGTATCTTGTTCCAATTGTTCTCCATAAGCATTGAGGTAGCTATTTCGTTCTTGAGTATCTTGCAATCTAATTGGTATTATTGTTAAGCATTGCTAAGAAATTATTGGATAATTTCTCTAGGTTAAGATCATAATGTTGTTCTCTTTCACACTCTAAGAGGTTTTGATAATTTTATTGTCTATCTTAAGCATTTACATATCAACTTCTATTCTAAGTGAGCATATCTCAATATTAGCATAAGATCATCATTGGCATTTACTGCGATATCGTTGGTTAAGTATCTTGTGATTTGGTTACATTGGCACTTAATAATTGGCACATTCTTGCTAATATGATTGTCTCTCTGTTTATTTGATAAGTTGTCATTGAAGATTAATCATAATTTTAAGTACTTAAACATTAATCGAATATTAAACTAAGAACTCACTCATATCCTTTGCATAAGCATTCTAGACCTAGTTGCATTAATAATTTACCTCCAAGCATAAGTTTGGTTGATAGAGTTTTAGGGCCACCCTTCTCACCTAGCTTGAGGGATTCAACACCTTTCTAGTGGTTAACATGGTGACCTTTCAATCGTCAAAGCTACAGTCTCTACAATGCCGGAGGAACGGGTGGTTGGAACACAGGGGGAGATATTGTTAATCAAGCCTCTGCTTACTTCCCGTTGGCTTCCACCCACAGCCTACTCTAAAGACTGGTCTCAAAACATTTAAGGGAAGGTCATACTTAGATTAGGCATATAAATTAAAATTAACGAAGATCCTTGCATCACACTTAGATATTAGGATTTGCACTACATATAGGTTAGTGAAGCATCTAAGAAACATTTTTCCATCCAGTTACTTGGTCTTAATTTAATAATAAGCAAGAATTTTGACTCCATAAGCCACTGGTCTCATATTTTAATCTAATCTAATCCTTAAGATCTTGCTAAATTTAACCAAGTAGCTAGGCCACTCAATTGTGTCTCCCAGACTTGCTGGATACCAACTTGTCCTTCACCTTAACATTTCCATAGGGACTACCCTCGATAGCCTACTATTGGGAGACAACTAGAATGAAGATGTCGGGTATCAAAGTGATAGCCCCTGACCCAAGTCATTGTCACAGTGCCTGTGCAATCTGAGTGACAACATTTTCTAGTGTTGTTGTCGGGGACCAATTTGTTGGACCTTGGCATTATGATATTCTTCTTAATCTTCATAATCCTCTAATCCATTCACCTTATCCAGTAGCTCCACAACATTGTCTCGCATCTTTCTTTCATCATTTTTCATCTTTTCATCAGCTTATCCATTTTCCTCTCACTATTCCTTTCATCTTGTTTATCTGCACCTTTAGCACCTGTACATTTAGGTTGGTTTCTTGCTTGGGTGGCAAGTCCACTTATTCATCCATTCACAAGAGCTTACTCTAGAAGGAATCCTAGTAGCTTGGTTAATCTCGCTCTCGATCCTGAAAAGGTTCTAAGAGCTCGGTTAAACAAATTACATTCTAGAGAACATTTATCATTTCTCGGACAGGAAGCCCTCCCCGATCTCCATTTGCCTTTCATTAATCCTCCCAATCAAGATTTCATGGCTGATTATTACAGGATTTGCAACTTCACCAACATCTAGGGATATCGCATGATCTTCTAGATGACTCTAGCATGAAAAAAACTTCCAATATTTCAAGGGAACAATGCCATCAATGCCGAAGCTCACATAAAAACATTCAACGCTTTCATGCATAGATATGCCCATGTCACTGCCTATAATCATGAAAATGTCAGGATGAAGTTATTTGTTTTGTCATTGGAAGAGAATGCACTTGAATGGTTTCATGACAAAGTGGATAATTGCTTTGACTCTTTGAGAGCCCTCACTGATGCTTTTAAAGATAAATTTGGGGATAAAATAGAAGGAAAATATTTGGTTAAATAACTTAATACTATCAAGAAGAGGGAGAATGAAACAATTGAATAATTTAACCAAAGATTTAATGGCCTTCTAAAGGACATGACTCAAGACTATAGGCCTCCTGACAAGACAATATTAGAACAAAATCTAGAAGCTTTCAATGGTGATACTCAATATGAGACGTGTCACGCCTATTACTTTAGCCGCTACCCAGAGTACAGTTGAAGAGTTGGAAAAAGATAGGAAAGCTTTAGGTAAGTTGGGGATCCCATGTTTTGAAATAGATCCTGCTAAACCTAAGAGAAGAAATTAAGGAAGAAGAACCAGAATCAGTTAAAAAATTTACTCAAGTAATTAGGGAGATGAATATTGAACATGCTAGACAAATAAATGATATGCAAAATCATATAATACAAATGGAAAGAAGCCGAATGCAAAATTTGCAGCCTAAACATAACAATAATAACAAGGGTAACAATAATCCATGGCCAAGAAGGAACCCTCCAAATGATTAAAGGCCTCCTACTCCACTTGAATATGCTAATGTTGTTGATGAACCTATCCCTTTCTATAGACCTTGTGAAAGTTTCCATGAATAAATGCTTGTGCCTTAGCTAAAAATATCTTGGATGAAGCAGCAAATGAACGAAAAAATCATGTCGATTAGGATTCATCTAGGGAAATTCATTATTCGGATATGATTCCTTCATCATTCACCATCAATAATTTTAGTGATTAAAAGGATCCTGTCATGTAGATGTATGGTGAAAATCCATCTCAGGAGCAAATTCTGGAAATTGCTAAAATTTAGGGCTATACTTATCAAAGAAAGGGAAAAGAGCAAGGTCAAAATAAGCAGGTTGCTTCTGAAAGGTATAAGTCAGGATTGAAAATTGATTGGGCTGCTTGGATTAACAGTATTAAAATGTCTGTCCTAGTGTTTGAGCTTCTAAAGATTGCATCTCAGCGGGCATCTTTCTTCAAAGCTTTAGGAATGGTCCAACAAGTTAATATTGATAACAATCCTAAGGACGAAGAAATTAAATTAAAAGATCTAAATTGCTACATGACCAATGAAGACCACCAACCTTTCCTCTTGACTTTGGACATTAATGATCGAATACTTCATAATTGCATGCTTGATTCCACTGCATCAACAAACGCTATGACTAAAAAGGTTATGGATCAATTAAACTTAAAAATCTCTAGGCCATATCATAACATTTGCTCAATGGATTCTAGAAAAGTTGAGGTCCTTGGTGTGGTCAAATATCTATAGGTCTCCTTGCCTTATTATCCATATAAAATCATCACCATGGACATAGCTATTATTGATGTGCCAGATGTATGGGGAATTATCTTATCTAGGAAGTTTGCCACCGACTTAGGTGGGTCTATTCAGATGGAATTATCATATGCCACTATTCCTGCCACAGCAGGTGGTATGGTCAGATTATACAAGGAAGTTGAAAGAAGGTATCATGTCGAGGTGCCAAAAAATCTGGAGAATGGTGAAGAAGTCAAGCCACAATGTCATCCATCGTATTTCGAGTTAGAATTTATTCAGCTAGTGTATCACTTTTCTTCATCGCATATTCCATCCTTCTTTCCGAGCAAAAAAAGAAGAAGACTTTGTTGTGACAGAGATGTACAACACAATGATTGGAATCTTCATCAACTAAACAGAGTCAAATTTCATCAAGGGACATTTGATAGGCAACCTACTGATCTACCTGCCAGCAAACAAATGACCCATACAATGCCACACCGATGACATCTGATGCCATGGGGCATCTTTGTATAGTATCTTTAACCCTACTCCTTTTCATTTATGTCATTAGCTAGTTTTATTGCACGCATTTAAGTTGCATGTTCTTTATATTTTAGCTTGTTAGAGTAGGTATTTTCTATTCCAATAAATTTTATATATAAGCATGATGTTTGGATTTTGAATGGATATCTATTTGATGGACTTCTATTTTCTTGGATGCGGGATTCTGAGACTCTCACGTTACTTCATGGAAGCAATGTGTCCCCATACAGAGCCAGATGTTGCAGACATTTTATCAAAGGTCCAAGGAAGTAGATGTACCGATTTTTTCAGTGAATCAAGATCATCAATCATCAGTTTCTGAGTCATTGTAAACCCATTATGCAAATTTCTAATGTAAATGGTGCTAATAATATCATGTATGTATGTAACAACCTAGGAAAGCCTATTATTTTGGCAACAAATTTCACCCTAGGAGGATTTTTGTCTCATTGATTCATTTGTGTTTCTAAACACGGATGATCGGCAAAGTTTTCCCTCCAACCTCACCCCAAAGCTAGGGTGGATTTTATCATCAAACTCTTAAGTGAGTCCTAGTATTTTATTCATGTCTTATGTAAAAGTGAATTGGGAATAATGTGAGCTAATTGGCTAAATTATTTTATTACAAATCACTTAGTCTACTAGATCATATTGTGTCACAGAATTGGGTATGTATTTTGAGGGTCTACAATGAGTGGGTATTCCCCCTTTGAGGGTTGAATTATGTAAAAAAAGATTTTAATGCATGGTCCCTCATACTTAGACACCATGGCTAAAATATTAGAGGGTGGAAAAAAATATTAATCCCCTCAAGTATCAATTTATTAATTTTTCTAGCAAAAATAAAATTAATCCTAAGTCAGAAAATTAATAATTAGAGTAAAAAATTAAATTCCTAGAGAAATTAAATTCTCCAAATGGAAAAATTCGTGGGTCTTAAAAAAATGAATTGTTGGAGGTCCCCCACCAAGAGGATATTCAAAATTTCAAGAAAAATTGGACCCTTGGGCCTTGGTGGTCAAGTCAAAGTTATTTTTTTGAAGAAATTAACTCAAAATAATTATTTTTGAGCTAATAAAAAAGGGGTTTAATGAGAAATTCGAAAATTCCTAAAAAATAACTATTTCAACAGTAGAGATCAAAAGATGTTCAAAATTTATCAACAACTAGGATTATTTTGACAAGGATCAAGACAACTAGTCGTTATTTTCCACTTGGAGGATTTATCTATAAATTGAGAAATATTTGTGTCTTAAACCATTTGATATTTGTCTAATGTAATTCTACAGAAAAGTTGATGTAAAGCTACTGTCTTGTTCATAACGCTTTTTGAATAATCATAATAAAGACTTTGGGGTGCATTTCATGGTGTCTATGTACTATTGATTTGTGGTGTGTGCTAGGTGCGAACATTCCTATATTGTGTTTAAATTTTTAAATTAAATTGTTATTTCATTGTAGATGATATGAACATTCTATTGATAAGTTTTGGGCTTATATTAGATGACCTGATCCATTGTTGTTCTAACAGTTTATGCTTGAAGAATTATATAGTGTTTGCAAGTTCCCCAACCTTTGGGCTCCATGTTCGCAAACTGTGGGCACAGGGTGACCTTGTTTGGACTTCAAACATTTTTATGGTTTTTCTAACTTCACTAAGGTTGTAGCTTGCATTTATATTTCGATAATACTTTTAGCTATTATCGAGGGTTTATAAAAAAAAAAATTCTCAAAATTTTCTCTAGCATTGTACACACATATATTTTGTAAATATACTTGTAAAATAGGTTTTGTAAATAATTTTATTTTCTAACCCTTGTTTGTAGTTGGGTTTTTTTGGGGTTTTGAATTATTTTGAAATTTTGTATATATTGGGGTTTTGGGTATTTGTGAATTCATTTGTGCAGGTGAGATCAAGTGAGAAGAGTTGGATTAGAGCTAGATCTAGGCCCTTGAGGGTAAGGTCTAGCCTCTACAATGCTTTGTAGGGCCATCCATTAAAGAATTTGTAGTGAAATTGAAGATTTGAAGCAAATATTTTTTTGGAGCAAGGGTTTCAATTTTTCAGGCTTTTCGGGCCCGATTTTCCCCTCTAAGCTAGTTGTCTAGCCTATTTGCGCCCCTGTATGTGAAAATTCCTACATTGGAATCCCTACTGCAACAAATTGATGTTATGTCTCCTACTTGTTAATTCATGCAAGTTATTTACTTGTTCTATGGTAAATATCAAAGCAAATACATCTGCAACCTTCACTTAATTAACATAAATGTGGAAGCGAAATACTGAGCAAGAAATAATAATACAACACATAGGACAATTATTTTTGGACAAATAGTTCCCCGTAAAACCCAATGCGGGAAAACTGGTGTAGCAAATCTGAGGGTTTTATTATTATGCAAGAGGAATTCTGAGTACAATTCTAGGATGCTCAACTAGTAATCTGATACAAAGAGAATACTGAACAACATACTGGTGAATTGATCTCACCCTATTACTGGAGAATTAGTGACTGATCCTACTGCTCTGGAGGCTCTCCATCACCCTCTAGGTGGCCTTTGCGCAAAACTGTGTCATCCCTCCTGGGTATTACGCTGCCTCTCCTCTAGATTCTCTGTTGGCTGAGAAATCGACTTTCTACCTCCCAGACTCACACCCTAGCTTCCAACAACTAAACTTCGACTTCCCTTAGCAGGAACTTGACTTCCCCTCTAGGACTACACTTCCTTTGCATCAGCACTACATGGGCCAATGTTAGCCTTCCTCTTGATGTCTTTCTGTTCTCCCTCTGCTTCGTACTCTCCGGAAATTCCTTCTCCCGAATTCTCACTGCCCCTCTGCTGCAAGATCTCCTCAATCTAATTTCCTCTTGAGAACTTCTCACTTCAGAAAATCGATTTTCTTAATCTTTGTGTGTGTTTTCCAAATGACCCTTAAGCTTCCTTAAGTAATCTTCTTGTTGACATTTAATGACCCAGATTAAAAGCTAATCAATGGCTAAGATCATTTTAGCTTGATCCTTGTCTTCTTCTAGAAGTTACACCCATAATTAGATTAATGCCCATTAATATTTTTAATTTCCTAAGTTTAGACTTAGGGTCCTGTTAAATAATATTAATTATTTTAATAAAATTGTCTCTAGGTGGAATTTCCCAAAACGCTTTCTAGGTTCTTTGGAATACATGTGCCCAAGCCTCCTTACAAAATTTGAGGGCTAGAACACATCCTATGCTACCCCAAATCAACACTCCCTCTTAGCCAAGAACGCGCTCTAGCAATATATGCTGCTGCATATTGCTCTAACTCTAAAGCATCGTCCTCTGCACTGTTGATGTTTGACATGTTGCCCACCAACTACTGCGTTTCTGTTGTAACTGAACTACTACTGACACTGCCACTATCAACACTACATCCGTACTACAACTCCCTCCCAGGTGTTGCATCTGTGCTACTGCTAGCACTTCCACTGCCAACTACTACTGCACTGCAACCTGTTGCTGCTTCTCCATTAACAACGGAAAAACATCCAAAATTACTGAATTAACTGTGTTCAGTATGATACCACGTGAATGTTGGAGCCTAACTGCTACTAGTCTCTGTGTTGACCCTCCGAATCTACTATGTTGTTGTTGACCCAGTGTTGCAGGAAACATCCCCCCCTAGATCTAAACCCCAAAACGCGATCTGTACGAATGCGTGGGGGAAGCATCATCCAAAACGCGATCTGTACGAATGCGTGGGGGAAGCATCATCCAAAACGCGCTTCAGAAAAACCGAAACATATTTCGGACTAATAAACACACTTCTTGGAAATTCTGGAAGCGTGTCTTTGAAGCGCGTTTCATACGGTGCTTCGGCTGTACGAAGCGCCGCGCTTCGGGCGAATCATACGGATTGCGTACGATTCCATATGCGCTTCCTTTTTTTCCATCGCGTGGCCCAAAAATCAGTCTTTTTATTTTTATTTTTTTTAATATTTGTGTGAGTTGCCTTGTTGGGGGTGGGTCCACCTTGGGTTAGGGTGAGGAATGAAGGGATTAAAGCCCCCATTCATCCCTCATTTACTCACTTTGAGTTTATGAGAGTTGGAGAAGAGAAGAGGGGAGGAGAGGAGAAGAGAAGAGAAGAGAGGAGAAGAGGGGAGAGCTTAGAGGAGAGAAGGAGGAGGAGCTAAGAGAAGGTGGAGGAGCTTGGAGGACTTCATCTACAAGAGCTAAAGAGGTAAGTGCAAACCCCAAACTCCCTTATTTTTTTGACATTTTTTTTTGTATTTTTCTCCTCCCTCTCCTACTCTTTCCCATTGTTTCTACTTGCTCATTTACTTTTCCACCACCTATATCCATATTCCAAGATGGTGCTCTTTTGGCTTCTATGTATCATTCCACTTTTGGTTTTCATGATGGCAAGGGGGAGTAGGAATAGAAGGGAAGAAGCACAAGAGGACAGTGGTCCCAATATGAGTGACCCAATGTATGATGAGGAGGAAGGGTTTGAAGAGGAAGGGGATGAAGTTGAACCTGAAGGGGAAACTGAAACACTAGAGGGGAAAGCTACATTAACACCCTTGTGGAACTATGTGACCAAACTTGAAGGGGGAAAGGGTGGTGGAAGCTACAAATTTTTGTGCCGTCATGGTTGTCATGGAGGAAAACCATTTAGTGGTTCATATACCTGTGTGAGGAGGCATCTTTGTGGGGTGATGGACAATGATGATAAAAAGGGTGTTGTGGGGATACAAATGTGCCCAAAAATTTCATCTGAACAAAAAAGAAAATACATCCAAATAGAGGAGGCTGCACAACAAAAAAGCAAGAAACAAAAAACTCATTCTGAATCAAGTACAACTTCTAGATTTGGTAGCTCATCTCCTCATGGTACTTCTGGAAGCTTTGGAGGTAAAAGAATAATAGGGGATTTCCTTAATGTTGCTGGGAGGGATGATGTGGACGGAAAGATAGTCTGATTTCTTTGTGCTTGCAGTGTACCATTCAATGTGCTTCGCTCTCCCTATTGGCATGAAATGGTAAAGGCCATCAATGAAGCCCCAAAAGGATACAAGTCCCCCAACTGTGAGAAAGCTAGAACAGGTTATAGAAAGAGAAAAAGCAAAGGTTCAAAGAGCTTTGACATGTTTTACAAATGAGTGGGTAGATTGTGGGGTATCCATTGTATCAGATGGGTGGACAAATATTAGAAACCAACATTTGATAAATGTTCTTGGTGTTTCTGCTAGTAGTGCAGTATTTATTGCATGTCATGACTCCTCCTCCATCAGTGCATCTTCACAAAACATTGCAGATCTCCTATTGCAATCAATCAAAGATGTTGGTCCGAATAATATGGTTCAAGTGATCACATATAATGCAGCAAATTGTAAGGCATCAGGAAAAATTATTGAGTGTACTCATCCACACATCTTTTGGTTTGGGTGCCTGGTTCACACATTGAACCTTTTGATGCATGATATTGTGAAGCATAAAGAATGTGGGTGGATTAATGAGCTTTACAGGAGAGGGAAGCAACTCATTAAATTCATCACCAGGCATATAAGGGTAAACTACTTCTATGGCACTTACTCCAAGTTGCAGTTGCTTAAACTTGCAAAGACAAGATTTGCCAGTTATTACCTCACCTTTAGGCGGCTGGTGAAGGTGATACAAGCTTTAACTAATATGGTGTGTGTTGCAACATGGGATGAAATTAACACTGATAGAGATGGTGCTAATGCAGCCAAGGACACTATTATTGACATGTAATTTTGGTCACAGGTTAAATATGTTTTGCAATTCACCAAACCAATTTATTACATGATCAAGTTTGGAGATTCAGATCGACCAATAATTGGGGAAGTGTATGAGCAAATGGATAGCATGTTGGGGCAGATTAAAGACATTGTTGAGCCTAGAGATATCACCTTGTATTATTATATTCGTGCAGAGGTGGAAAACTAGTGGGAAATCCTAAATGTTCCATTTCATGCATTAGCATATGTTTTGACACCTAAATACTATCATCCATCATGGCTTTCAACACCAGCACCTGGGGGGGAAGCAGGAGAAAACCACACCAAGATCAAGAGGTTCACAAAAAATATATGATTGGATTGAGTAAATTAATCCCTGATGAGGAGGAGGCTGCCATGGTACGGAGACAATTGAGCAACTATATGCTTCACACTGGTCCATTTGGGAGCATGCATGCAATTAGAGATCAAGAGACTTTTTCTTCTCTTGAGTGGTGGAACATGCATGGAGGGGCTACTCCACTTCTATAGACTTTGGCATTGCAGGTGCTATCACAGGTGGTAAACACTTCTTCTGCAGAGAGGTGTTGGAGCTCTTATTCTTTCATCCACAGTGTTAAAAGGAACAGGTTGAGTTTAGACCGCACAAAGAGCTTGGTTTATGTTCATTACAACTTGCGATTGTTGTCCTATTACTGTGATGATGCAAAGACTAATAAAGACATTAAGATTTGTGACAAGAATTTAAAGGAGCCCAATTTGGAGGATGGAGTGTTGCAATTAGAGAAATTAGAGGATGCTCTTATCCAAGTATGTCCATTGTGGTATGAATTTTCCTTATAAAGCATTTCTCTAATTCATGTTTTTAATTTTTTTTGTTAACTAGTGTTTTTTTTGTATGAATTTTTTGAGTGATTCCAGGATGATGATGATCATGTTGAGATGCCACCCCCATCTAGTCCCTTGGTTCCTAGGTTCCATGGTTCAACACCAATAGCAGGGGGTTCGTCTTCATCAGTTTCAGTGCCACTGCCCCAACTTCCACAGGCACCATCTTCTTCATTTCCACCATGTGGAGGCCTGCCGCCACGTTCTCTTTGTGGTGGAAGGAGCAGAGATTAGTAGATATATTCAAAATTTACTACTTTTGTCATAGATTAATCATTAGACTTGTAGGCTTGTGAATTTAAACTTTTTTTGTCTTGGCGGTGATCAAGTGACATATTTTGTAAACATTATTATTTGAATTTTGGACATGACAAATGTTGACAGTTGCTCACTTGCTAGATAAATCATAATATGCTCTACGTTTTATGTTTTATAATATGCTTAAAAATTTGATGTATGTTTGTAATTGCTAGAATATAGATGGTTGATGTACATAATAGTAACTACAATGGAATCATGGATGCCATATCTATCTTGATTTATGCTAAAATATGCATGTTTTCATGTCTTCTACAACTAATTTGGTATTTGGGATGTTTTTTTTAGTATATATATATATATATATATATATATATATATAGCAGACGCTTCCGCGGACACTTCGCTTCCTAGATTTTTGGAAAATGATGCTTTTACGTCCTTGCTTCCAAAAAACATCCCCATTTCATCCCCGCTTCGTGCAACATTGTGTTGACCTCTACTCTATGCCATCTGCACTGCTACCAACTTTGCTCTGCGTTGTTTAGTCTCTAGTGCTCCTAGCCACTGCAACTGTCTCTTCGACTCTCCTCGGCACCATTCAACACTAGTACATATTGCTACCACAAAACTGGGTACCCATAGCAAGGTAATGATCCAAGAGGTGGACTCCTCAAGGATCCTGCCCATCTGTAGCTCTTTCAAACTACAACTCCAAATCAGCCCACCTCCCTCATGGAGGTATCTCGGTTGTCATGGCAAACTCCTCTTCCTTGATATTCATGGGCACAACTTTCAGATTGTGCTTCTCATCCTTTTCCTTCTTCCTGAGAGGACATTGAGTTGCGTAGTGGCCCATCTCACCACACCAGAAACACTTTATCTCCGAGACGTCCTTCATACCTCTCGGTTGCTCATGCTGTCCCTTTGATGCGAGGGCTACATTATCCTCCTCCTCCTTGGGCTTCTATCCATTACTGCCGCTTTTGTCAAGCTTACATTTGACCAAGTCTCTCTTCAGCTCCTCTTTCTTGAGACCTGCCCACATCCCATCCGAATTCGGCAAAGCCACCCTACCCATGATACTCTGGACAAAGACTTGCCACTCATCTGAGACATAATTAAGGGCCAGTCTAACCAACTCTGAGCCTTGAGGTGTATTCTCTGTAGCAAACAATTCATCACGGGTCTCCTTAAGCTTTATGAGGAATGGATCCACACACTCCCCCTTCTGCAACTGAGCAGATCTCAGCTTCTGCTCCAAGTACACCTTTCGTTGCTCGGAAGATCCTTGATATAGCATTGCCAAGGAATCCCACATCTCCTTAGCAGTCCCTCTTCTAGCGACATGGCACACCACGTGATCCTTTACTCCATCAAGGATCATCCTCTTGGCCTTCGCCATTTCTGATCTATACTTCTTTAACGGATTTGCATCTGTAGATACAATCACCACGTTGTCGACATATGCCTTGAGGGCATGCTCATCTAGAAGGAAGGTCAATCTAGCCTTCCAGATGGCATATTTGGAAGCCCCATCCAACCTGTCCTGATCCCTTAAGGCACTGGTTTCCATATCCACCAAAAATTATCGAACAACTCCCTCTTTCTCCCTACTCTGTATCTCCTGCTCCTCTACTACTCAACAATTGAGAAATGTTGATTTCCTCGGCAAGAAATCACTGAGGAAGTATTCCCTCACTATGCTCTTCTTCTTTCTTTTGATGTCTTTCAGGCCAGCAAAACTGGCCACTGCAAATCTGCGTCCCACCAACTGCTCCTTAGGTTGAGGCTCAGTGTTGCTCCCTCTTCCATAGAAAAATTCAAACTAGAAGCTCTTTCTCTTCATCAACTCAATCGAAGAGAGACTACCTTGATTTTTCGGCTCTCCAGTTAGAACTACGCAAACCCTCTGGGTTTTGAATTGCTGCCTCCTATAGCTTTTCGATTTCCCCTTTTCTCAGCACTAGGGTTTTTGGTTCTGCTCTGCTTGTCTCACCTGCACTAGCTCTGATACCATGTGAAATTCCTACATCGAAACCCCTACTGCAGCAAACTGATATTACTTCTCCTACTTGTTAATTCATGCAAGTTATTTACTGTGTTCTACAGTAAATATCAAAGCAAATACATCTGCAACCTTCACTTAATTAACATATATGTGGAAACAAAATACTGAGCAAGAAAGAAAAAAACAACACATAGGACATAGTTATTTTTGGACAAATAGCCCCGTGAAAAACCTAATGTGAGAAAACTGGTGTAGCAACTCTACGGGTTTTATTATTATGCAGGAGAAATTCTGAGTACGATTCTAGGATGCTCAACTAGCAATCCGATACAGAGAGAATATTGAACAAAGACAGGTGAAATGATCTCACCCTGTCATCGAAGAATTAGTGACTGATCCTGCTGCTCTCGAGGCTCTGTGTCACCCTCTGCATGGCCTCTGCATAGAACTACGTCACCCTAGGAAGTTTCATCATCACCCCTCCTGGGTATTATGTTGCCTCTCCTCTGGATCCTCTGCTGGCTGAGAAATCGACCTTTTGCCTCCCAGACTCAGACCCTGGCTTCTGGAAACTAAACTTCGACTTCCTCAAAAATAACTCGACTTCCCCTCAAGGACTGCCATGCCTCTGCATCAACACTGTGTGGGTCAATGTCAGCATTCCTCTGGACGTCTTTCTGTTCTCCCTCTACCTCGTACTCTCCGGAAATTCCTTCTCCTAGATTCTCATTGCCCCTCTGCTGCAAGATCTCCTCAATCTATTTTCCTCCTGAGAACTTCTCACTTCAGAAAATCGAATTTCCCAATCTTTTTGTTTGTTTTCCAAATGACCCTCATGCTTCCTTAAATAATCTTCTTGTTGACATTCAAGGACCCAGATTAAAAGCTAATCAATGGCTAAGATCATTTTAGCTTGATCCTTGTCTTCTTTTAGAAGTTACACCCACAATTAGATTAATACCCATTAATATTTTTAATTTCCTAAGTTTAGACTTAGGGTCCAATTAAAAAATATTAATTATTTTAATAAATTTGTCTCTAGGTGGATTTCCCAAAACACTTTCTGGGCTTTTTGGAATACATGTGCCCAAGCCCCTGCAAAATTTGAGGCCTAGAGCACATCCGATGCTACCCCAAATCAACACTACGTCAGCCTTTCTCCCCTTACGTCATTGTTTTTCACCTGTAAAGGCTGGCTGCAAGCCCTTATGGGCCTCAACTTGCCTTCCTCCCTTAGTCATGGGCTTTTAAACCCTTATAGGGTTTGGCCGTAAGCTCTAGAGACTTTGCCCTCCCTTCTCAGCCCTAGACAACAGCCCTAGAGGGGTTGTCATGGATCCTTAATGCCTCTAAGGCCTGGCTGCAACCTTTTTAGGGATTTTTCCTCCCTCTTTTTCCCCTCACTCTCCCTTTTTGGCATCTTTTTGACCCTTTTTAGCCTCTCTTCAGCCTTATTCCCTAGCCGCTAGGCCTTCTAGCCCAATGCTAGCCCTATTGAGCCTAGCTTTAGCCCTCCTTGGCCCTAGTATTCCTTCTACCCATCTTTGAAATTTCTAGACTGAAGATTGGTGGGTTTTGAAGGTGAAATTGGCTCAAAATTTTTGTTTTCAGGTGGCACAATCATTGGAAATTTTTTGACAACTTGGGCAAGCATTCTTCAAGGCCTTAGACCTAGGGTTTGATCTTTAAACCCTCATTTTTCCTCACTATTTGTTACAGCTCTCTAAATCATTTATAACAGCGATAAAATTTGTGTTTAAGTGTCCTAAAATTCACATCTAAGAAGTCTAAACACACTAAGAAATTCATGGTAAAAATTTGTTAGTGTTTTGGTAACTTGGGCATTATGTATTAAGCATAGATCTACTTGTTTGTTGGCTGGAATATCTCTACATAATCAAATACAACATATCATATATAACTTGGAAAGAACACAATAAGGGGCATAAAGTTGATTTGTGTGATATTTAGCACATTGTCCTAACATCCAAGCATCTTGGGCATCAATCTTTTGGCATAGATCTTCAATTTGTAGTGCCTGATATCTTTGCATAAAAGTGTGATTGGATCTGATATTTTCTGAATACTACATCTTAAGAACACTAACAACTCATAATTTTATGTTGGCAAACTTGTTCTAGAATTTGGAAATGTTGGACACAATTTGGTACACACTCTCACATTGATTTCTCACTATTTGCATGATTTTCTCACTGCTGTAATAAGCGGTTTCAGATCTGAAATATCTTTGAACAATTTATCGTAAGAGGATAAGTAGCTTGTATTTTCACTTGGCAAGTTTCCTGGCATTTCATTGGTCATAACTGGTTTCACATTCTTGCTAATTTCTTGATCTAGAGTGATTTACTGGCTGTTGTCCTAAGAGTTTGCTAATTGCTTATAAGATATAAGATCTCTCTTTTCTCTACACTTGCTCTTGTTTCATGGTTTTGTAGCAAATTAAGTACACTAACACAGTCAATATTTTCTGCTGATTCATAAGTTTCAAGTTCACATCTAATAAACACTCACTAAAGCACTCTTATCTTAAAATCTTTTGGTTAACTCTTTTTGGGGCATATTGGTATCTTGTGCTTCTAAGTCATATTGCTTCTTGACATCTAATTCTTAGCAAGTGATAGAATGCCATTTGAGTATTTTGTTCCAATTGTGCTCCATAAGCGTTGAGGTAGCTATTTTGTTCTTGAATATCTTGTAATCTAATTGGAATTATTGTTAAACATTGCTAAGAAATTATTGGATAATTTCTCTAGGTTAAGCTCATAACCTTGTTCTCTTTCACACTCTAAGAGGCTTTGATAATTTTATTGTCTATATTAAGCATTGGCATCTCAAGTTATATTCTAAGTGATCATATCTCAATATTGGCATAAGATCATTATTGGCATTTACCGCGATATCGTTGGTTAAGTATCTTGTGATTTGGTTACATTGGCACTTAATAATTGACACATTCCTGGCAATAAGATTGTCTCTCTATTTATTTGATAAGTACTCTTGTCATTGAATATTAATCATAATTTTAAGTACTTAAACATTAAGCCAATATTAAACTAAGAAATCACTCATATCCTTTGCATAAGAATTCTAGGACTAGTTGCATTAATAATTTACCTCCAAGCATAAGCTTGGTTGATAGACTTCTAGGGCCACCCTTCTCGCCTAGCTTGAGGGATTCAACACCTTTCTAGTGGTTAACACGGTGACCTTGCAGTTGCCAGAGCCACAATCTCTGCAGCATTGGAAGCACCGGGTGGTTGTAACACAAGGGGAGGTATTGTTAATCAAGCTTTTGCTTGCTTCCTGTTGGCTTCCATCCCACAACCTACTCTAAAGACTAGTCTCAAAATAGTTAAGGGAAGGTCATACTTAGATTAGGCATATAAATTAACATTAACCATGATCCTTGCATCACACTTAGATATTAGGATTTGCACCGCATATAGGTTAGTGAAGCATCTAAGAAACAATTGTCCATTGAGTTACTTGGTCTTAATTTAATAATAAGCAAGAGTTTTAACTCCATAAGGCACTAGTCTCATATTTTAATCTAATCTAATCCTTAATATCTTGCTAAATTTAACCAAGTAGCTGGGCCAATCAACTGTGTCTCTCGTTCTTGTTGGATTCCAAATTGTCCTTCACCTTCACGTTTCCATAGGGACTATCCCCCATAGTCTATTGTTGGAAGAAAACTATAACGGAAAGGTCAGGAATCAAAGTGACTATCCCTGACCTAAGTCATTGTCGCAGTGCGTGTACAATCTGAGCAACAACCGTACTCACAAACATTTTCTATTTAGAGAAAGAGAGCCAAGTGACCTCACCTTCCAGATGGTTTTTTATCCCAAAAGGGTTTATCGGGTCATATTTTGTGTAAAATGTGTGTGTGAAATTTTATTGCATTGTTCTCAATTTTCTGCATAATTTTAATTTGCATGCATACACTATTAACAATAATCAACAAATCTAATTTGAAGATATAAAATTGTAATAGTGTAGATCTTGGATTTTTAAGTATAGTTTTATAAGATATATTGTGACAAACTATCCAGTGGAATATCCATGACAATTTATAGATATAGTCGTCCTATCTTAAAAGGACCAAAATTTAGAGAGCAGAAATTATTGAGAAAAAGTAAGTTTGACCACTAAGGACTTGGATTAGTTCCTTGTCCTTTGGGCATATAGAGTCTTAGGAAGCTTAAGATGAGCTATATCGTCTCTAAGGAGGCTTAAAAATGATGCCCTATATACCAAGATTAGATACCAAGATTAAGAATTTAGCCACTTCAAGAGATAATGGAGTTACATGGAGAGTTTAAAGAATTTCCTCCACTAGGAACATTCATTACATGCCATACATTAAATAACATATGCAATACTCAACTAGAAAGCCTTCAAAAATTAATTTTCAATAGTTAGGGCACAATTAGCACATTCTAGAAGCAACAATTCCATACAATAAACAAATTCAAGAGAAAAATTTTGTCAACATAAGGCACTTAGAAGACATGCAATATATCTATCCAAGATCCAAGAAATAACTCCAAAGAAGAAATATGAATTAGCTCCAAATGTCAAAATGCATCCAAAAGATTCTCCAATAGCCAAAGAACCAAGTGTGAATTATTCTCAAGAGATTGAATCCAAGTATGATGATTATGAGAAGATCAAATGAGCTCTCATCTATTTATACATGATCTATCAAGTCTAATTTTAGCCTAGAAGCCCTTCTTGGTTGTCAAATGGAGGGAAAAACTAATTGTGTTACAAGCCAACCACATAGCCATTGAAAAATCATAAAGATAATCCCATGAGAGGGCCAAAATGTTGATGTCATCATTGTGTGGGCCTCTTGGAGGAATGCATTGAGCTCTCTTTGTGCCAAAGTGAGTCAAGAGTCTCCATAAATAATCTACTAGGGGTTAGCCCTTGGACATCCATGCAAATCATCAAGTAGACCACAATTTTGTGTTTGGAGCACAAAATGGGTCTCATAGGTCTCCTGGTGGTATACAATAGCCTGAATCTGCTCCATAGTTGAGGCCTCAGATCAACTGTCAAACCATGTGTACACTACTAAGCTGACTGGGGCATGTTGGTCCAAGTGCATCATCTTGTGGATAATATGGGGCAAAATGCATACTTTTGTGGTGTTGTATGTGCCCATGGAGTGAAGTAATGATTCTATACAAGTAATAGGAGTCCCATGGCTCTCGAGTCTCAACGCTTCACCTGGAGGGTGTCATATGCTCCTCTAGTTGATTTAGGCCCTTGTTAAGTTTCCCAACCCATGATGAAACTACCTACCAATCACATATAATGTTTAGTACTATATCCTCACCATCAGGTACAATAATTCATTAGTGCATCTAAGTGAACCAAGCTTGTTAATCAAGGGAACATTGAGACTTCATATGGGGCTTCTCTTCCAAATTTAGGCCTTTATTCTCATAATAGTGTTACCTCCATAGGGAGGAGTGGTTAATAGACAACCCTATTAGGTGTTCCTAGCCCATAAGGGAAAACACTAGTCCTTGGTACATCCTTCATTTGATAGGTGGCATGTGAATGATGATGAAATGAATGGGAAATAGGGGTCTCAAGGCCAGATGACATGGGTACAAGGATGGAAATGATGAGGGATGTCCACATATTGGGTATATAGATGTAGGAGAGAGAAATTGTGGATACATGAGTTACCCCAACATTTGTTTTTCCACCCTTTTTTATTTGCTTTCCTTTTCTTGATTTTTCTTTGTATTACTGCTCGGGGCTCTAGGAAATGAGAGCATGCTGCGAATGATGTATAACAAGTATTACCCCTTAGTGATGTGGGGGCACTCATGGGTATTAGGAACCAAGGTGGTGGCCATGATAAGAGGTAGAGCTCATGTTTGTATTTTTCCCATGTGCTATATTAAATTTCTTGGCCGTATTTCACATTTTATAATATTCTTTTCTTTTCACTCTTTCTTGTGGTCATTGATTTTAACTTTCTTTTAGTTGCATCAACCTCTGGGGCAACATTTCAAGGCTTGAACCAGATATGTGGATGAGGGGATGGGGTTGTGCTAGTTCCTTGAGGACCTAGAGAAGGAAAATGATGAAATAGGGCTTGTAATGTGCAAAGGGGAGTGAAAAATGTGGAACGGGAAAATGGAATCACGCTACGAAAATTGGGGTTTCCAAAATAATGCCATGTTTCCCAAATAGTGCCCTTCCTAAAAAATAAATGCCAATAGGGGAGATCCCATGGGACTAGGATTGAGGATTAACCCCCCATTTAAGGTGAGGGAACAAAACTACGGTCAAATCCCTTCCTTCTTCCAAGTTACCCAATAATCCATGCCAAAAATAGCCAATGTAAAACAAGCATAAGAACTCGATTGCACAAGAAAAGCATACCTTTTGGGTTGGATTACCCAACTTCTAACATATGCCCTCGACAGGTGGGCAAGGAATCATATAACTGATGCAGAGAGTAGAGATAAAGTAGCACATCACATCATCTATGGGTGGCTCTCAAAGGCTACTAGCTATCGACTGAAGAAGATGACTAGGAAAGAAGCTCTCTTATGGGTCCAAACTTTTGGTGGGTACTAGTCACCACTATCTCTCGACAAATGTTGCCTTTTGATGGTACCAATGGAGCTCATCACACCCATTAATGGGATTGACATATTCATCAAGGGGCCAAAAACTATAAAGATTTGCTCAGATCTTCCTGTATGTAACTCAAACATACTATTAAGAGGATCATACATGCTATCATTTGTTATTGTTCTCCAACTTAGACTACCACTTGCATTTTGAAGAGGACCCTCCAAAGAACTTTGAACCAAAATAGGAGACATGTGGTTGTTGATCTAACATCTGAATTGGCGTTGGGACTTGTGAAAATTCTAACACATGATTAACTTAATCACCCTTAATAAATCCATCATTTGGCCTCTTCACTTGTTCCATGTGATCCTCAAGCATTCATCGTTTATACTAGGTGATCAACTATTTGTTGTTGACATATGTGTGCCAGGTATAAACTTATTCACTTATGTAATGAAAAGTAGGTTTAAAAAGCACCATTAAGTTCACCAGATGCGTTTGAGTCGCAGTCCTCAATCCATTTTGTTATTAGAAAATTAAGCACAAGAATAATGTTTTTTCGATTTACTTGCTATTGTACTCCATAGCTTCCCTATTGACGGTGTTGTTGCTGACTCTGCACCGTGCCTCTTGCACTACCTTGAAATCCTCAACATTTGATTGCAACTAGTCCACAACTATCACTCTAGAACTAACTGCACCAATTGACATTGATCCTCCTACTACTAAATACTATGGGCCCCTGTAGCCAGGTAATGATCCATGAGGAAACATCATCCAATGCTCACATCGATGGACCTTGCCCAAATCTATGCGTGACTCTAGGACTAAAGATCCATATCGCCCCACCTCTCTCCTGGAGGTATAGCTGCATACGTGGTGAAATATTCCTCTAGCCTAGAGGAAAGATTATCGATATTTGCTAGAGCTGCTACTTGATCCTGCTTCTCCTTCTTGTCCTTCTTCCTTTGAGGGCATTGAGTACTATAGCGGCCAAACTCGCCACACCTTAAGCACTTGATCTTGGACAAATCCTTCTTCTTCTTCTTCTCTCCCTATGATCCTTGTCCCTGACTGGGACCTTTTTCTTTCCCTTTCGATGCAAGGGCCACATTTTCTTCCTCCTTCACACCCTTTGATCCTTTGCTGCTATTGTTGCTGATGGAACTCTTTACTAGAGCTGACCTCATCTCCTCCTATGAGAGATCTGCCCACATCCAATCTGACCCAGGCAACGTGCTTTGTCCCAAAATTCCTTGGACGATATTCTCCCAATCCTCGATGACACTGTTGAGGGCCAACCTCACCATTTTTGTAGGTGGAGGCATCTCTCCTACAACTGCAAGTTCATCCCAAATATCCTGAAGTCTGGTAAGAAAGGGGTTGATGCCTTCACCCTTCTACATCCTAACATTCCTCAGCCTTTCCTTCAAAAACATCTTCTGCTGCTTGGAATGTTTCTAAAACAACCCTATGGGAGCATCCCACATCTCTTTGGACATATTCTTGGTCACTATGTGTGAGTCTATATGATGACGAAATCCATTGAGAATCATTGGCTTCACCTTGGCCATTTCCTTTCTGAAATTTGCTAACAGCTACTAGTCTATAGGTTCTTGTAATATTCCTGTTGGACACCTAATCCTCTATGGGTTGGTGTGGAATGTGAACAGCCATAGGAGTCCAAGAGACCTTGGAATATGGAATCCAATGGTCACTCCAATGTACTATAAATGTATATCATGTAAATAATATATGCAAATCAATGTTTATCATTCATATTCTGCCTCCGCCATGTATGTGTTTAACATGGTATCAGAGCGGGCATTCTCCTGCCCTGCTTCATTTTGAGCCACTAATTTTGTGATTTCTATGTGCATGAAAGTTTGGCTATGAGTCATGCATTTGATGAATATCCTATCAGTTATATTTTAACTGCATTCTCTGCCTTAGTAACTCCTTTTTGACGCTCTTTCTTTTCTAACAATATGCTTTCTCATGCTCTGTCCACTCAAAGGCCCTGACATCTGTGCATCACTTATACACATAACGTTCTAGTCTGCATACCCACATCGCTATCTTCTGGTCCGTTGGTTGAACTCTGTTGAATCCATGTGCGTTGAGCCAAGTCCTTCTGATCAATTCATTAATTAAGAACCCGTCTTGCTGCTGGTCACCATCGCAGTTGTTGCGGCACCGAAAATTGCGATTAGACAGAGCACTGATAGTAGACCAACGAAAGTCACCATTGCTTCAAAGATGAGCACCAGATAAAAGTAGAGATGCTGGGAATAGGAGGTCCATGCTTTGAACAACTCACCTATTAGCCCCATGGGCATGATCGAAAGGGGTAGCCCAACTGCCGTTGAACATAACAACATTTCCATTTGTGAATAGGCTGGATTCATTTTAAATATTGCCTCCTGTAAATTCCAAAGGAAAGAATCCATTATCAGAGCTCCAGAGACCATTATCGCTCCCAAAACATTGAAATTCGGGGACGTTTGAGCATCTGCAAGCATGAAAATGATTAAACTGACTACGAGAAGTACAACAGAAACATATTCATGCACAGAATACTTCCACCTCAACCTAAGTATAAAATCTCCCATCACCATCACCGGTATATTCAAAAGTTCTTTGAAGGGTTGTACATTTAACGGAGCTTAAGATTTGGGTTGATTGTGAATGAACTGCCTCAGTGGTTTACGAAGTGCTTTTAGAGCCTCGGTGGTTTACAGAGCGCTTCTAGATTGTTCCAAATGTTATATTCAATATTGTACAAAGCATGCGAAAGGAACAACTATGGGAGATCTTTTGGTAATATCTATAAGAAGAGAATAGTTGAGACAAAGCTTGTAGGGTACTGTCTATGACGTTCTAAAAAAATAATTCAAACATCCATCCAAAGTATGGAAAGCAAGTTCAAATGTCTGTGACCTGTGCATTGACACATATTCCTATGCGTTGGTGTTCCATTCATATAGTTGAACAATCATTCATTGTCATATGATTTGAAGACTGTATTGGTATATATATTATTTGATTGCACTAGCTAATGAGTTGAATTTCAAAGCATATCAAGATTCGTTGAAGAGTGTGTAGAGAAGCCTTTCAAAAAAAAGGTTGTAAGTTGTAGCTACTATAAAAAAGAGGGTTTTGTGCAATTTCTAGCTTAAGATATTATTTATAAGGTTGGAGAAAATGGCTAGACTTGATGATGCATTAGAGTTGCTAAATACACTAATTTATTCCACTGTTGATGAGATGGTCCAAATCACTAGGGACACTCTCTCTGATATTCGAACTTGTTTACAAAATACAAAAGAAAAGATTGAATTTTTGCATCTTGAATCTCAGCTACAACAAGAAGAATTACAACAATGGAGTCATCATTCTGAATCTGTTTCTATTCAAAAAATTGAGACAGACTCCCATCAGCTACTAGAAAGTAATTATATCAATGAGATTAAGATTGATTCAAATGCAGTACCCATCTCAAGAGTATAGTTGAATGCAGAAGAATAAATTCAACATACGCTTCCCAAGCCCACCATCAGACCTTGGGAAGAGCTTGTCCATAACAAACACAGAATAGGTCTTGGATATGATAAGGACGTTTCCTTTCACATTCTAGATTAATCAAAGCCCATCCAGTTTCAGAGTGTTGGATTCCTTCATGATAGTTCACCGTCACCTATTCCATATTATGCTCCTCCACATTCGTAGCCAAAAGTTGTTAAATGCCAACACTGTGACCGAGTTGGCCGTATGAAAGATCACTATTTTGATTTTCATCCATGTGAGAAATGTCATAAAACCACTCATTCTTCAAACGTATGCTTCAAAAATAAGCCTCCTGCAAGAACAAAGATTCATTTTGGATGGATCGCTTCTTGGCAATGGGCTTCAACAGCCAAGAAGATATTTTAGTCATATGTCAGAACTTGTTCTAGAGTATTGAACATTCTTGCAGTTGAGTTTTCTCTATCATCTCACCTTGTATCTAACAAGGGGGAAAGTGATGGTCATCTACAAGCTTCAAAGCCACATCAAGAGAGCCTGAGCCACAACCTGCCATAACAGATTCAAGTTGTAGCTAGAGACAAAGATGCCCCGAAGCATACCTTAGACTGATGATCATCCTTAAACCATCTATGCGGGGTTGAGACATCTCTTCAGAATAATTGGGGACACTTCCTCTAGTAGAAGACTTCAGATTCTTGCCAGTTTTGGAAGAGTTCTAGGAATTTCATTAAGCATTCCAGAGTTGTTGGTCATCCTTAAACCATCACAGATTGAGGTTCTCCCTTTTTATGCAGGGTGAGACCTCCCTTTCAAGGTTGAAGTTTTCCCTCTTCAAAACATGAGGAGCACTTCCTCTAGCAGAAGATCTCAGCTTCATGCCAGATTGGAAGAGTTACGGGAACTGCACTAAGCGTTCCAGTGTTGGTGGTCATCCTTAAACCACCCCCCTTATACCAACATTTCAGAGAGCACGTTCATCCTAGTGCTGCTGTGCATTTTTGCACATTTTGTATTACAACTCTCTTCTTGGTTCATACATACTCCTTCGGATTAAGGGGGAGAATGTTGGACACTTTGGAATACGGAATCCAATGGTCACTCCCATGTACTATAAATGTATATCATGTCAATAATATATGCAACTCAATGTTTATCATTCATATTATGCCTCCACCATGTATGTGTTTAACAATTCTTAATGGAAATTCACAATGATACACAAAACAAACATAGCAAAAACACACAAAAAATTACTCAAACTATCAGAACGCTACTTTAAAGCCAAAAACTATGTTGCTAAGCAATTTTACTAATAAATCATTAAGTACCATAGGCGCCTAGAAAGTATGCACCTGGGCTTGCTTTAGGCTAGCTAGCTATGCCCAAGTGATGAATATGAGATCCCCTCCAAGAGTACTAGCTGGTTCACCTTGGCTCTGCATTGACATGCCCAAAAAGTGTGCTACTAGCTATGTAGAATGGTTTATAGGGCCTCCTTTGGTGCTCTGAAAATTTTGGGAATTTAACCCCGTGCTCTCCACTAATAACCCACAAAATCCCACAAAGGAATTGGCCAAATGTTGAATTTGGAATTTCGGCCCAAATTCCCCTAGCTCCTCTAGCTGCTGCCTGAATTGGGACCCATGTTCGACCCCTCAAATCTGCCCAAAAAATTCTACCAAATTATTTTTGGGGTCCTTGTCAAAAACCCAGAAAAAACTAGAAAGGGTTTGTCCTAGTTTTTATCTCCAAAATTGACCCCAAATGCTTGGCCTCTCCTCCACAAGCAGAAGATGTAACTTGCAATAGATCCTATGTTTTCTGCTCCTCCAAAGTGTTAGAAAATTCCCCAAAATAGTTGCAAACTCCAAGCAAGGGCTCTCTCAGACTCCTCCTCAAATCTCAGGCCCAAACTCCCTTCACTCTGCACCTCCCAAGTGTGCCTCCTCCAAGCACTATGCAGTCCTTGTGCTACTACTAGTGTCTCCTCCCCACAAACTCACACTCCGATCGCTGGAACAATTAGAACTGGTTGAAACTCCCTCCTTGGGCTGGGACTCAAAGTCCACCGAAGCAAGGGTTGAGATGTTTGCTTGGAGACACTCGTGTGCTAAACAACACTTGCAGACTTCGCTTTAGCTCAAGCGTGCTATGTCAAAGACAAAATTTCTGAATAGATGAATGAATGAACAAAATGCACACCTCTTTCTCTATTTATCAAAGAGCCTCCAAGATGCCCACGTGGGCCCAACTCAACTTTCCCCCACCAACTTTTCCCCAATGAGAGTGTACTCCACATGTGGGCCGTAATTCTCCATGGGGTGGTTCCCACGCTTCACTAGAGCCGCAATATTACCCTTCCTTCCTAATTTTTGGGCCCCCACTTAATCCCAAAATTCATGTGGGATGTCTAAACCCACATCTCCTAAGTGCAAACATGAAATAAGACAAAATTGGGCAATATTGACATTTCTCTTAGAAATATTACTAAGCGGGAATATCACAGTCCTCCCCGTCAAAACGTTGCTTGTGCTCAAGCAATTTTTGAACAAGTGCTTTCTCCATGCTAACCCAATTACCACTGTGAGCAATACTGGGGTCCCAATTATGCCACTCCCGGTCCCTGTACTAACTTGTCATAAAGGAGTCCCAATGGCAGATCTAGGTGACCTCCCCTTGTGGGAACCCACTCTCCGCAATCCGTAACCCAACTGCTCAACCATGTAGCTTCCGGGTCCCAAACTAATCTCAAAGTGAGTCCATCAAGTGAATGTTGCTCCGGTCTGGTCATAAATGTGACTCGCTCATGCTCCTGCAAAGTCATTCACTTTGGTAAACCTCCGCTACACACCCAATAAGGGAAAACTCCACTACGCACAGGTCTATCCTTTCAAGGCACCCCGCCAAGGTTACTATCTACCGATGCATGCCTAGACTCTTGTCGAAATAATAGCGAGAAGGGCCTTCCTCGCCCCATAGTGATCATCCTGATGGTCTCTAACCTGTCATTCGGAGGAGGATGCAATCCTGTCTCCGTCATCCCCATGATCCTCCCAAAACAAGGTAGTCCTCTAAACCAATGGATCCCTAGATACCATAACTAGATTGGAGGCCCATCGCTCCCAATTCCTGGTGCCTGCCATTGAGTAGTGCTAATAACCTCCAAAACCCATACGTGCCAATCATCCTTCCATACTAGTGCAATGCCCCAATTCATCAATGAATCTTCAGGGGAAAACTACTCTCCATGTAATTGAAACCCAATGGAAGACCTATATGATCTTCCCCTATAGAAACTAGCACATCCTTGAATGTGGCTAAACTTCCAAGCCTTGAGAGGCTAAGATCTTGTGCTGATTGCAAAAGGAAACTACCATGTTGATGCTGTGACACTCTAGTCATAACTGGCGGTGCAACATGCTCATACTGTCCATTGTGTGCAAACTGTATCCTCCTCTCTTGAGGCCTAGTGGCAAAAAATCTAAGAGCCGAGCTCATCCTGTCTAGGCATCTCCATGAGGCCGATATCTATGCCTCTACTGCCTTTCCATGCAATGGAGATCTCAGTGATCCCCCATGTGTGAAGCCAAAGGTGAACTGGATCACCCTCTACCATGACCGTACTCATCACCAAGGGGAGTGTTCCACCCTCCAACCATATCCCTAGATCCACCAACCATACTGGGATCTCATGACTCCCACTCCTTGCGGAATGTCACTCCGTAGCTGTGCTACCTACTAGAACCCATATGGCCCTCATCTATGATCCCTATATGTATCCCATGGGTGGACCCCAGGTATTAGGATTCTGTCACGCGCAAGCCAACTTGACCTGCTTCTGCCAAACCACGCAGTGAAGTCCACTATCCCAACTCTTGATGATACATCTAGATACTGCTCAGAGTATGGGTGCCCTCTTGTAGACGAAGTCTACCATCCACTGTCCCTCAGGCTCTTGTGACACCTCAGACTGTCTCTCCCAAAGTGCATCATGTTGTTCCCTCGCAATCGACTCCCCCTGTGTGAGCCTAGGAGTGGAACCTATCCTACCTCGGCAATAAACCAAGTCGTCCCTAAGCCAACATTTGTTAGCCCGTGCCTCCACCAAACGTCTCAACTGGAGAGTCATGGATGGGGAGGTTCCCAAGGTTAGGATCAAGAATCTGTTGGGGTACTGAAGAATAACCCTATGGGTGCCCCTCTCTCTGTCTCAGATCTGCAGATAAACTAGGCAAAGACCTGTCTCTAAACACCATATCGCTATACGAACTTGTACCATTCCATGCCCTATCTGTGTCAAGGCACTAGTCACTCCCCGCGTGTACTTAATGTGATGTAAGACACTCCTACTCCACAATGCAATTCAACATGTACACCACCATGCACCTCCATGTCCACCGGTAGTCCACTGCTTAACACTAGATGCTCCCACACATCCCTGGGTGTGATGGCCTAGGGTTGTGTCTCTACGTGTTGGGCCACGTCTTATCAGTATCATCACCTCCACCATCACATCACTATACCGTTGATGAATCGATCTTCTCTTCAAATCCCCCTTGAGGGATCCGAGAAGTGAATCTCCCTATGTGTCAGGAGTGATGCCACCACTGCTCTCCTCCTCTGCATCCTCTGTGCCCCACACAAAAGTGAAGGGTCCCCAGCTCCATACAAGGCACGTCTGGTGGCCTGCCGATGCCACCTCCTCCGACAAATTCCTGCCAAAGTATGCTGATCACCTAGTGATCCTGTGTACAAACGTCATACCAAGACAAACAAAGGAGTCTGTCCATAAACCGGTTGGCCACTGGTGCTGATCGAGACTCCCCTAGTGAATGTGCATGCTCCACTACTAGGTCAACTGTACCATCTAGGTTGTAGTCAACTGGCATACCTGGGAAATGATAGGTAGTCCCACCCAGATCCCAATGCTAGTCTGGGCTTTTGGTATCCTGGTGCCTGGAAGCTCTTGTTGAGCTACACCCAGGTCCACCACCATCTCCATAGCCCACTCCACAGGGTACCAACTCATAATCTCTCGTCATCCAAACCCAAGAGAGGGATTGAATGAACAAATTCCCCGACAGAGAACAACCCCGACATGCAGATGTTGAACCTTGTGCAACTCTGATCATCTCATCCCGCTATCCAGGGCAACACACGAGATCTGGCTAGGTAGCTCTATCTCCCTCTCTCCAATGGGAAAAGTTGACCCAATAGTGTTGCTAACCTGGTCATCCTTTTTAGTATGTCTAGACAACTCTGTCTCTCTCAACCTAATGTGTAGGGGTGGGCTGATAACGATGTAGATCCTATCAGTGCGTCTCTGAAGCAAATTGTGTTGGAATCCCAACGCGTGGTCTCTATGCTGCCCCTCATCAATGGCTAGCCCAAAGGATGGCTGCACATCCTCCTCCTTCATGGGCTTGACATGAGCCTCCAACTGCTCCTCCATAGACAACCCAACATGCAAGACATGCTCATCAATCAGCTATAAGTCGCTGCCATTCTGAAGCCTTGTCATAGACCGTAATGCCTCATCAATGGATGTGTGCTCAAATGCCTCCTCCAATCTGTCTATTGGGGCTACCAAAGGAAACTCCCACAGGGGTGACTCCTACATCACACTAGGAGTATCCTCGTGCTCCTCCTGCGTGCCATTAGCCTCATGCTTAATTGGTTGGAACATATCTAGGTGAACTCCATCCTCCAAGGTATGTTTTGTCTCATCTTGTCACTACCTCTGCCTCCCATCTTTGTCTCTGCAATATTACTGCTAGTGTTTCGTTCAACAATCATGCTCCTCTTATTTCCTTCATCTGCAGGTCAACAACTACCGTTTCTTCTTGCTGCCTTTATTGACAACCACTCTTCGAGAGGCCCTGCCAGTCTCTTGATGCTCCTAGTAACATTTTCAAATTCCTCTTGCTGAGACATTTTTGGGCATAAGCTCAATCTAGAGAATAATATGGGACTAGTGTTTTAGCCTCTGGAATTCTAGTCCACAATAGCACTTGAGCATTTGTGTGATTTAGACACACAGCTGGCCAAAATCATGCTCTGATACCACTGTAATATTCCTAATTGAAATTTACAATGATACACAAAGCAAACATAACAAAAACACACAAAAAATTACTCAAACCATCAGAACACCATTTTAAAGCCAAAAACTGTGTTGCTGAGCCATTTTATTAATCAATCATGAAATACAATAGGTGCCTGGAAAGTATGCACCTGGGCTTGCCCTAGGCAAGCTAGCTAAGCCCAAGTGATGAATATGAGATCTCCTCCAAGAGTGCTAGCTGGTAGAAAGTGTGTTGTTGGCTGTGTAGAATGGTTGCTAGGGCCTCCTCCGGTGCTTTGAAAATTCCAAGAATTTAACCTTCGACTCTCCACCAATAATCCACAAAAACCCATGAAGGAATTGGCCAAATGTTGACCTTGGAATTTCAGCCCAAAATTTCCCTAGCTCCTCTAGCTGCTGTGAATTGGGACCCCTATTCGACCTCTCAAATCTACCCAGAAAATTTTGCCAAATTATTTCTGAGGTCCTTGTCAAAAAGCCAGAAAAAGCCAAAAAGGGTTTGTCCTAGTTTTGATGCTCCAAAATTGACCCCAAATGCTTGGCCCCTCCTCCACGAGCAGAAGATGTAACCTGCAACAGATGCTGTGTTTGTTGCTCCTCCAAAGTGCTGGAAAATTCACCAAAATAGTTGCAAACTCCAAGCAAGGGCTCTCTTGGATTCCTCAAATCTCAGGCCAAACTCCCTTCACTCTGCAACTCCCAAGTGTGCCTCCTCCAAGCGCTGCACAGACCCTGCACTGTTGCTAGTGTATCCTCCCCACAAACTCGCACTCCCACTGCTGAAACAATCAGAACTAGATGAAACTCCCTCCTTAGGCTGACACTTGAAGTCCACCGAAACAAGGGTTGAGATCTCTACTCGGAGACACTCGTGTGCTAGGCACATTCATGGTCTCCCATGCATGTCAAAATGCATTAAGCAAAATCACAATGCCCTAGGTAGTGTCACAACTCCCAATGCATCTATGACCTCTTAATGTAGGACACAATGCCCTAGTAAATGCTACAACACCCAAAGCAAGGGGCACAATGCCCTAGACAACACTTGTCACAATTCCCAAGGCATAGTCACTATTCCCAAGGTAGACAACTTTCTCAAAACCTACAAAGTGTATGTATCATGAAGTCAACCATGTTAATAGTGAAGTGCTCCTCAAGGGTAAGTGCCAAAAATCATTCCAAGTTCACCTCAAATCCTTGCTGCATCACCAACATTAAGTAGCATGTATACAGCCTATGTGGCAATGTGGGAACTCCAGGAAATTCACTGTCTATCTTATTATGCACCATCATAAGAATATGATAGACATCTTAAATACTAAATTTCTCCTTAACAAAAGCCATATCTCATCATTCCATATCAACTACTAGATCTCCACAAAAATGTGCAAGTAATAACACCATGATGCCAAGGTGCAGCTATTATCATCAATTAATCTGATTCACGAAGAAAAGGGAAGTAATATGTAGAGTACAAGTAGATGGGCCATCAACCAATATCATGTCATAGCATTGAGTAGTATGTCACCACTATTCGCCTAGGCATCGACTGTAATCTTGAACAGAAAACTATGCATCAAGATAAGCCACCATACAAACCATTAAACCAACATGTAGCATTCCATGACTCACCATGATGAAGTAAGAATATCCATGACCATAAAAAATGAACTTTCCCCAAGCAAAACAAATATGTATATATCAGGCCCATCAGCATCCCAATATGTCGCCCATGAAAAACAATCCATGTGTGATGAAGATCAAAGGTATTAGCCCTCATGGGTAACAAGGACCAAGGCACAACACACAAAATGATGATGAAGGCTCTGAAAATGAGCACCCTAAGCCTCATATAAAAGTTCTTATTCTAAGCAAGATGTACAGATCGACCCTAATAATTTCTAAATATGCGCAAGTCAGCCCCAATATAGTGACCAAACAGATTGGCTCCAAAACACTGACAAAATAGGGCATCCCTCTTATCCTTAAGTTTGATCATCCTTTATACTAATGAAAAAGGAATATGGGGCATCTTATGGTGATGTACCTCTTGCCTATCATCCCATGTAAGCGAGTTCTGATTTTGAGAATCAAGTATCACATATAGGGTGTTGATTTGACTTTCCTGTAGCTTCATTCTAACAAATTCCTCCTTTAAAGATAAAAAAGTTGAACTCATTTAACAATCATCAAGTGCATACCGCTTCATGCAATCTCGCAGCTTTTTCTTTGAAAGGATAATTTTATTGAGGTTTTACACAACATCTGTAGCTCACATTTGTCAAGTAGTATCCCACTGACTGTATATGAAATGCACAGGGCCTGTGAATGCAGAAATATGGTTCAAATACTCTCTCCTAACATCCAAAAATAACTAAGTGCAACCTTTCTCTTGTTGAATGACCCTTCAAGATCACCAGCAACATATGCCATTACTCTTGTTTATTGAAGCTAGCCTGATAGATCTAGATCCTCTTTAAGAGTCTATCTCTAAAAGCTAATTATGGACAAGTTCTGATTGAAACAATCTCCAGCCCTTTGAAATCTCCCTCCATGCAAAAGCCGCAATGAAATACCTTTGAAAGATTCTCCAAAGACTGGCATAAATCCAGTATTAACACTCTCTTGTTGTCCTCACTTCCTTGAATATGATAAATAATCAAAGGAAGTTGTTGAGACTCGAGAGCATAGAGGTGGTTCATGAAGCTGTTTGGAATATTCTTCCATATTTTGACTCCCCGTCAGATGAAGAAGAAGAAAGTTATGAATAAGTCCACGAGCCTCATGTTTCTCAGGATTATATGCACCCTGATGTTGATCCTATCTATGATGTTGATCCCAAGGATGTTAAAGAAGAAAAGAGAAGTTTGGAGCCTGATTTCTTGACTCTTCTCAGCAATGCTTCAGATTATGAGGTGCAATAAATTAGTCCTAAAGATCCGAATCAACAGGAGAAATCTGTTGATTTGGTAATGGTTATGTATTTATTTTATTTCAGAACATATCCTTGATCTAATTATTTCTTGAATATAAGGAACCATGATGATCTAGTCGAGAGATGGATGGAGAATGTATTTCAGATGTCAATACAAAAGAGCCTTATATTTTCCGTCTTATTATTTCAGAGTCAACAATCATGTACTAATTTGCAGTCATCAAACTTATTTGATTGTTTGGCAGTGAAGAAAATGAAAACATTTTTTAAATTAGCCAATTACATGAATGGTTGGATTGATATTTTAATGTCACTTTTGGTTTCATAGATTCAATTGTTCACATGACCGGTTGAACTGAAAATATGATTATATCTATCAATCATGTCTCCATTGAGGATAGAGTTTTGGAATTGAATGTGTTCAATCTTTTTTGTGTGAATTGAACATTAGGGGTCTTAATCAGTTAGTTGTTAAGTATGTTTTCTTTGAAGACAATAAGTGTCTTTGGCAGTCTTCATATTCGATTTGTTAAGCTCAGGAGACATTTTCAGATAATCTCATGATGTAAATAGAAGTCATGCTTAAGAACAAGATTTTTGCTTATGGTAGTCTCCTAGAATTCTAGAGGAACAATACTTTGGTCTAAGGTGATTTTCCAGGGTTTTTAAGTTTCGAAAATGCCTCTAAGGTATGCTGTTCTAAACTGAAAATTGTGTCAAAATGTTGTGAGTCAGTCAAATTTCAGTTTTTGCAGGGCATATCTGTGTTTCCGTGCATGAAGATTCGGGATTTTTAACATACCACAAGGGCATACTATGCCCAGGCAGGAGCGGATGTTAACTCTGGAGCCTGTAATTCAAATCAGAGGTTCAAACATCATATCAGAATTTTGAAGGGGGGTTTCAAGCCTCTAGCTGCTTAGAAAATAGAACTTCAACAGAGATAAGTCACACATACTTTGCATGGATGATTACCGTTGATGGTAGGTGATATGAAAAGAAACTGGCTACTCCTCTCTCATTTGTATATTGTCTATCAGTTTTATATTGAGCTTGTTTGATTCCTGAGTAAAGTCAGAAATTTACTATAAAGTTTTTCATATGATGCTTGGAGAGAAAGCAAGATTATCCTTTGCATCATTCATCTCCAGCCTTTGATCCAGCAAGATTTTGCTATCCAAAATTAGTCAAACATTGTAGCCATTTAGAGAATCTGACTCTTATTGCAAACTCAGAAATTTCAGGTCAACATTGATGTTTCCTGCATCTATTTCCAGTGATCTTTCCGTCTTAATGCTGAATCTGAACTATTAATATATAGCAGCAAATGCTTCATGTCTCTTTAAAGGCATTCCAAGAAAATAAATACCAAACAAGTGTACTTCAATGCAACGAGGATTCAACTTTAGGGCACACTTCTCAAGCATATAACAAATATGAAAATACTTTATTATAGAAGATTATTACAGAAGTAAATCTACCCCTTTAGCGTTGATATGTTTGTTAAACTTCTAAACAAAATAGGCTCAATTGTTATGTTGAATCAGCTTGCATAAGCAGCACTAGAAACTATTCAACCACGAGGATAACATTAAGATGAAATTCAAATTCGAGTTCACAAAGTTTAGACAGGACATTTCATTTATATAGTTAAGATGAAGTATAAGTAAATACCAATAAATTAAGCTTTTTTTTTATGGAAAAAGTCTAGGAAAAATTGGGATTAAATCTCCAAAACACGATATTTTTGGCCGGCCGATTTTTGCCGTCAGTTGAAAAAGTTGGGATTTTTCCAGAAATCATGAATTAAGTAGTTTTTTTAATGAATTTTTAAATGTTTTTTGAAAAAGTCAGGATTTTATTGACAAAGTCGGGATTTTTTAAAAAATGAATATTTTTGTATTTTTTTAATTTTACCCTTTTTGCCGACTTTTCAAAAACCTTTTGACTTTAATGACTTTTTCAATTTCTAGACCCTTGTCGATTTAATCCCAGCTTCGAATTTTTCTACATTGCTCCAAACCCTAGCTAAGAAATCCATAAGAACATCGTAGCCGCCAACCCCTCCTACCTAGTAATCACTTCTTAACAAAGTTGGTCACTCCCTCAAAGATTCACAACAAGCTAGCATACACATTGGCAAGTCCTCCATATCCCCTACACTTGCATCCCATAAGTGTACAAGATAGTCTCCCTCTATCTTCTCTGCATCAAGCACTCCAAGTAGTACAAGGGTTTCCAAATGCCACAAAACCCTATTCTTCTTCCCTCACAAGAATTACAAGATTTAGTGTATCATTTGTTCCTCGAGAGTTCCTCCAAAACCCTAGTTTCCCTTGTCTTCTTAGAGAAAAACCCTAACTTTAACATTGTATTGAATCTCGACAAGAACACTAGTGCTCAAGACAAAAGAGAGAAAATACAATGAATAGAACTATAAAGAAAAAGACCATATCGCTTTAGCTCTCACCTCTCTAACATATATATATGATCACCATGAGATCATGAAAAGACTCTCTCTTCCCTTTATTTATGTGAAAGATGTGGGAGGCCAACAATCATGAAGTGGATCAAGTTCACAATAAGCACCTTGACTAAATAATACATAGGCTTGTGAAAATTTGCTGCAATAATTGATTTATTTCTCCTACTTATTTATGATAAGTTATTTACCAATACTTCAAAAAAATACCAAAATAAATTCAGTTGCAGACTTCACAAACTAGAACTGAAAATTAAATGGCAAGAGAAACATTAGCATATGAACAATCACATCGACACACTTGTTTTTGGACAATCGTCCTCGGAAAAACCCAATGTGGTAAAACCGGTGCAATAGATCTGAGGATTCTTATTATTGGCAGTAAATATCTGAATACAATCTAGGATGCTCATCTAGCAATCCTTTACAGATAAAATACTGGCACAGTGAGTTTTACCTCACTTCAACTGGCAGAATTCTGGTTGATTCGGCACAAGGGTGGCTAACCCCGACTATTTCTGTGCTGGCTCTACGTCAGCCTTGCGTCACCTTCTCTGCCCTCTACGTCAGCTCTCCCTGTCGTTCTGGCAGTCCCCGGTAGTTCCCAGTAGTTTCGGTAATTCCTGTTGTTTCGACAGTTCTGGATTCTACGTGACAAGCAAATTTTATGCTTTGCGATGGCCTTCTGGCTCTGCATCAGGACAACGTGGGCCTAGATTGGCCCAATGTTAGCTCTCCCGACTACTGCGCTACCTCTCTGCAAGCTCTCTCCACCTCTCTGTTCCGTATTTTCTGAAATTCCTTCTCCCAGATTTTCTCTGCTCCTCAGCTGCAAGATATCCTCAATCGATTTTCCTCCTGAGAGCTTCTCACTTCAAAAAATCGATTTTCTCAATCTCTTTGTGTGTTTCCAAATGAACCCCAAGCCTCCATTTTATATTTTTCCTGTTGAGTCTTCAACAATCGAGATTAAGTCTCTAATCAACGACTAATCTTAAAATATGACTTTATCCACCTTCTAGATCATTCTCAACCATATTTTGATTAATACCCATTTATATTTTAATTTCCCTAAGTTTAGACTTAAGAATTCCATTAAAAATATTAATTATTTTAATAAAATACAATCCGGATGGAATTTCACCAAACAGTTTCTGGGTTCTTTAGAACTCATGTGCCTTAGCCTCTCCACCAATTTTCAAGGCTAGAGCACTTCCGATGCTACAAAAAACTAACAAGTCCTACATTTGAAGCAGTCAAACTCTAATTGACACATGTGAAGATTTAAGGAATTCATGTCCAAAAAGCATGGGTCCTAAGGTGAGTTTTCTTAAGAAAGGTCCAATGCTCCTCGTCCAAAGGCATCTAATGCTCTAATGATATCTTGAAGTCATGTGCTCCGTTAGGTCTTGTTACCGATCAAATTAGGTCTATTCAACATGCTATGATGGGCACACACATGGATGAGGGTCCATTGTCACTTCAACAAATCTCTGCTCTTTAAACGCAACTCATTGCTATGAAGCTATGGGAGGATTTCCTTTGAAGGTTTCACTCAACCAAATAAAGATTACTATCTTATATATGGATTATGAATGAAGTAGAGGAGTTAATTATTGTTGTTATACTGGTTTATTGCATAAAATATGCAATAAATAACTCTAAGCCAACAAGATAAATCACTAAAATACAAGAGATATAACAATGTAAATAACTTATATGAGTTTTTAATTAATATGCTAACCAAATCAATGATTATTTATATATTTAAAACTTTGGTTATAGGGGTTTTTTTGTTAATTTGTTTGCTTTCCTATGATTGCAGGCTGTAAAATCTATAGAAAAATGCAAGGACAACAACAATTCCCCCTGAAAATAGCTAGACAAATAGTGCCTTAGCACACTAGATCAAACATCTAAGGGTGGGCAAGCTAGGATATGCAATATAAACCCTTTTGGATCAATCCCAAGCATTACACCAACAAAAAATTACAACTCATAGCAAGTTCGAAATTTCCTTGTTGAGTTCATAGTGTCAAACCCCACTAGGTGCACAACCTAGAAAATTTCTAGCAAAAAAAATAAAATTACAGTAACCGGGAAATGATATATTTAGACTCTTAAAAAATGATATAATTTAATAAATTCAATGTAGATTCTACCTACAAGGTTCTAGTTTTGGGGAGTGGAGGATGAGAATCAAGTACAAGTCTCCATGCAAACAACCAAGTGTCCCCATGCGATCTAGGACTTAACTCTTTCCTCCAAGATGTCTAGTTCTCCTCCTCCAAGGTGATTCATCTTCCCAAGTAAACCATAAACCTCAATGTGCATGCTTCATGAGCTATATAGGTCTCTAATCTTCTAAGGAAGTCTGCCACATAGCCATCTAGTAACTAGCCAAGGTATGGAAATTCAAGAGGAAGTTATTGCCATTAAGTGCAAGAGAAGAAGGTGCCTCCTCCAATCCTAATTTGGCATTGAGTTTGTGCTTATCATAAACAAGTGGAATATACACTATTTTGAGGGTATTTACTAACAACTTTAGTCTTATTTTCAATAATATATTATCACCATGTTGAACAACACTTTCCTTTGCTCTATACTTAATAACACACCATTTTTGCTTCAAACTGCATAGAGGAAAGGTGCCTAATTCTAATTGAAAACTGATCCAAAGAAGGTGCTTTTTATGTGTCTATTTCCAGCATACGTTGATTTCTAGTTTTGAAGCCCTTTTTGTATAAATAGGGTGGCCCATATAATAAAACCCTAAGTGTTATTCTCACGATGCTTTTGTCATTATTCAGGAGATTTAGTTGAGGCTCATTTCCATTATGCATGGCACTCATTTTGAAGAACTAATTGCTATTTTTAAATGTGAAGAGCCTTATTCTTATCAACATGCAGGTAATTAAGAAAGGAGACTATCTTTAAGGTTTAAAATACAAACTAAAAAAAGTTGTTGCATATGACACTTCACATATCAAATATGTACATTATGGAACATAGAGAATTTCAACAAAAAAGCACACTGTGGTATTGTGAAAATATTTCCTTTAAAAGGCCGAAATGATAAACACATGAACTTGGGAGTTGGAACCAAGCGGAAGGGAAACTAGGAAAAAAATTCCTCTCTTTATGTGGATTAAAATCAACAAGCAATTAGAAAGAGATGAGGTTTTTCCTTTTGGACAAGTTTGAAATTTCTTTTTTGCTAAAAATAGAGATACACCAACATTTCTTTTCCAAGTCCTTTTTGCTGGTTGGTTTCCATTACTTTTGGCCAATTAGGGCATCAATTTCATGAGGAGTTCATTGTTATTATGATCAAAGAGAAGCTTATTATTTTTAGTGGAGGGAAATTCACTCCAGGGGTCAATTTTAAGCTACTTAGTTATAAAATCCATCTAGGGATCAATGATGTGTTTCTACCACTTTTTCAAGATTAAATTTGGCAAGTGCAATCTTGGAAGAAAAGTAGTTGGTAAAAAATTAGTTTAAATTCATTCACAAGCATAAAAGGAGTAGATGGACAATTCAATCATTGTTTTCTTGGGTCTACTGAATCTCCTTTCCATTATTTTACCATTCTTATTATTTTTCTCAAGTCTGAATCTCTAAGCAATGTTTAACTTGTTCCCATATAGAAAATATCAATGCTTATCTCCTGACTCGTTATTGATCTAGTGATATCTAGACTAGAATTTGATTTTATTGAAGTACTTAACTCCTTGAAGTTCATATATTAAGTCATTGATGTGTGGAAAAGAATATAGTATTTTTTATGGTGATTTTATTTGTGAGAACAATCCACACATAATCTCCATGTTCCATCCTTCTATAAAACTACAATAATGGTAGATCAACAAGTTGATGAGATAGGTTGAATGTGACCCTTTTCCAAAACTCCTAAATTTGCCTCTGAATCTCCTTATTTCCAGCAATAAAGTCCGCATCTCAGAGCAAAAATTGAGGAATAACAAAAACATGAACAATAGTGATAACATGACAATACGCCATGCCATGTTCTAGGAGCATTTATGTACTATTAAACCAATGACATGTCCTACAAACTCCCTCTTATGCGTAGCACATGCTTTAGCTTTAAAAATGACAATGCGTGTAAAGCACATAGCTACACATGAAAAACACACTCTACTACATGCTATCTAACATGGAACAATTATAACCACTTAAGTAAAACTAAGATAAAAGGCAAGTTTGTCGATGCCTATAAATGAATTTTATTTTCCAGATCTTCCTATGCACAATTGTGTCCATATGTTTATGTGAAGAAGCATATAAATTCATTTATACTACTAAAATAGTCAAAGATTACCATAACTAGGCATTATCTTCTATGATTAAGAGAAGAACTAAATGTATTTCTTGTCGCGCAAGCTTCCACAAGTGTCTTTTCACATCTCTTCTTAGAGATTTTGTATTTTTCATTCTATCAATGAAATACATTGTTCTAGAGAATCATATGTCTATACACGACTCTATTTTTAAAAATATTTTCTTCTCTAACTAAGGTTGTTAGTGCATTTAATTTCTTTTCATAACTGAAAGTTGTCTTTAGAATTAATTGTTACCTCAATTTACTCATGAGATTTAGATCAAATCTTGTATTTTTTTGTGATTTAATAAAAAACATTGTTACCATTTTATGTGTTTGTAAATTAAAAAAAAATTAGATATATACGATTAAATTCTTTAGTAAAAACATATACGAGTGTTTCTTAAAAGACTTAGTATACTCTACTTCCCTCAAGGGTACCAAATATATTTCATTCTTTACCTAACTAAATAAATTGTTGTCTTAAATAAAGATGATCCCATTCTCTTGTTTTAATAATATTTTTTATTTATTCTCTCTTAAGGGTTTAAGTCATACTCACATGCATACTTCTATTTTACCCTTCTTGATTTCATTGAAAAAAGGCCCCCGTAACCTTAAAATATTCACATTCAATATTTTGTCACTATTATTGGGTTCAAAGTTTAATACAGGGGAAATCATAATATTTTTTATTTATTTATTTATTTATTAATAGTAACCAATAGTGAGACAAAGCATTTAGAAGTCTTAAAAATGTGGAAAATGTGTACGTAAAAGGTGGAAAACTACTTGGAGTGAGTCCTCCACCTTTGAAAAGCATTTATGTCATATTTGGGGCCTTTAGCACACATTTATGATGGATGATTTGATAATTTGAAAATTTCATTTAAGAGGTAACATTGGAGGTCTGTGAGACTTATCCGCTCTTGTATTGTGCATTTGTGCAATTGTTTCCTTATCTTTAGGGTTTAATTTATGTTTTTAGGGTTACTATTAGATGAGGAGGTGTTAGATTTCTCATTAAATAAGAGAAGTATTCCTCATTTGTAAATCATTGTTATTTGTAGAGATTTATCACTATTTGTATATTTCTATTCTCTTTAATCTAAAAAGCTATGGAAAGATGACTAGAGTGACTTTTTGTGGAGATAGTATTATGGACGATCTTGCAACTTTTATGGATTTTCATGGCTAAGGAATATGGATGCAAATGACTTCTTAAGTAAGTGGTATCCATAAATCTTGTTGGATTTGTTTATGAATGATTATTAAGTGTAATTGTACTTTTCTAGTGGGGACGATGAATTCTATTAGTTTCTTCTTGGTTAAATCCTTATTTAAAACCATATGAAGATTTTTATTGGAGAGTCTTCCCTTGAATTTCTTGGATTTTGTAAAATACTAGGTGGATCCTCTAGGGTTTTTTTTGGGCGACCCTAGATATTACCCGAGATCAACTTATTTTCTCCTAAGGGATTCCTTAGTGCCCAAACAATAAGTGGGAACTTGTCTTCTCCCAATAGTCAATCATAAAATCCAGAGCCTTAACTTTTATTTTATTGTTTTAGGGTTGAATTAAGGTTTATAACAACTTTACATGAATCTTCAGCCATAGTTAGGCTAGATGTCTAGGGTAATTGTGCATTTAATTGGATAAGAATTGATCTTATCATGACATTTTACATTGCTTATTTATTTTATAGCCCTTACAGGGCTCGACATTTTGTTTCCTAGGGATTTTATATGCATTTTGATTTTCAAATATGGCTAGTTAATTAAACCCCAGTTTAATTCACTTTTTAAGCCCTAGATTCATTTGATAATCACTTGTCTAAGGGATGATTTTATTTTTATTTTTATTACTTGTTCTATTTTTGTAATGCATCATCTTTTATACAAGTTTTATAACATCTTGCAACATTTTCTTCTTTTGTAGTGTTTGAGCCATGGGGATTTTCCTTTGATAAATATTGAGTTACTAAGCCTCCTAAATTGACCTGGATCCTCATCCATTAAAATATGGAAATTGAGTTAACTAATCATCTTTTCCTTCCCTTAAATATCATATCTTGTTAGTGGTAATTTGAGTATCTCGAGAGGTGTCCTTAGTCTTGATTTTTCTCTTGCCTTAGGAACCCTAAAGGCTACTATGGAAGCCTTCCATGTTTAGGATCCATCCTTCACTAAAAAGAGGGAAGTTGTTTCCTAGGTGATAGTGATAAAACTTCCATGACACTATTTTTATCACCTTGTGAAGACTTTGGACTAAGGTGCTAAATTTTATGATAACAATCATTTGAGATACCTAGTATTAAAAAAATTCCCCTATAATTTTAGTACATTACATTGCATATTAACTTGTATTCAACACTTATATGGACATGTGAAATGATCCAAGTGGATATTGGTGGCCACCCTCCTATTCCACTTGGACCCCCAACACTGTTTTCTACCAGTTTCCTATTTTTCAACACAATTTCCTATTTTGATAGTTTTCTATTTTGGCAGTTTTTGGGTCCTAAACATATGGAGCCGCTTTGAGGCCCTAACTGACGTTTTTTGGAGGAAACTACCAAATGTAAGTCTTTGAATGATTTTTGCAGTCGAAAGTCCTTGTCCTTGGATAGATCTTTCTAACATGCTATCATGCACATCAAACAAAGATCGTATGCCAAAGTTATGGTCCCGGGAAGTTGACGTTCCAACTAACCCCATCGGGGCCCATACCTTTTGGTGCTTCATCTCCTAGGGTTAGGTTTTTTGATGTTTAGGGTTTCTCATTATTTTGTCATGGTAAAAAGGCCTTCGAGCCTCATTCTAGGACAATTCAGAAGGCATGTAATCTTCACATCTCTTCTTAGAGATAAGATACCATCGTTGAGGTACTTTGTTTCCTTTCTACATGTAAACACTTTTCAAAATTTTGTTATTTATTAATTGAAGTTTTGTTTCGTTGTATCTCTATGTTTTTGTTTAAATATGTATTTCATTTCATTCCTTCATAAATCCAGATTAGTGGTATCAGAGTGATCTCCTCTTTCTGTGTTTTTTTGTGCATGTCCCCGACGAGGTCGGGGTATAGGGTGTTGGGACTTGAACTAATTGAGACTTTGCAAGACTGGACTTTCCGACCCCAGTAGCCTCCCATGGTGGAAAAAATGAAAGATGAGGGAGCATGACCTCGAGTGGCAAAGGAACGAGATAATGGATAATTTTTCCCAGATCCTTTGGCAGATACGAGTGGGAAAAGCATCTTCATCCAACAGTCACTCGAAGGTGCGATCCCATTTAAGGTACACGTTAAATTTGACATTCCTAGATAGACGCACATGTTCTAGATAGATGGTTAAATTTGCTAGAAGAATACTTTTTGGTCCATAATTTTTTTGATAAGGAAAAGATTACTTTTGCGCTCCTCAAGGCTGCTCCACATGTCAAGGACTGATGGGAAACTTATTGTGAACAAAGGGATGAGGAGGAAACCTCATTAAATTTAGCTGCACCCTCTTGGGATTCTTTTCGAGATGATGTCAAGGAACAATATTATGCTTTTGGGAGATATAAAGACAAGTACATAAAATTAACCACATTGCTACAAGAAAGGGACCAAGAAGTGTTGAAGTTCATGGATATTTTTCATACCCTACGCACGAAGCTAGGTATCAAGGACTCTGAGTGAGATTTGGTACTCAAGTACCATGGTTGTATGCACAAATACATCCAAGAAGAAATGGAGTTCCTGGGCATCTCCTCACTTGGGCAACGTATTGAAATGTTGTCAAGACTAGGCAGAAATTTAAATAGAAGAAGTGAGACTTTGAATCTATGAATTTGAAGCAGGGCAAAGGCACCTCCAAAGGACAAAAAAAAGGACAAATCCAAGGGGGAATGACGTAGGACAACCCATAAAAGCCACAAGAAAAGAATAGAAATGAAAAGACAAAGACAAATAAAGACACAAGAAAGTGGTGTGAGTTCCAAAAGAGCCCCACTCACAGTACAAATGAGTGTCACGCAAAACAATCACTAGTAGTTGAGCTAAAAGCTTCAGATCTAGATGCATGTTCCAACTTTGAGCTAGAACCCGACAAGGGGAAACAGATCATTGATGTAGAACCCAGTGCCATCATTGCCACCACCAAGGTCAAGAATATTGAGCTTTAAGGTCTAGAGGAGGGTGAGTGTCTCTTCCACTCACAGATGTGGGTGAAGGGTTCTCTATTGCAGTTCATTATCAATAGAGGTAGTCAAAAGAGCCTCATCTCAGTAGAGGTCATTAAATGATTCAGCCTGCCAACAACACCACACCCACAACCATACACTATCAAGTGGCTCCACCAAGGGAAATATCTTCATGTCAGCTAGAAGTGTTGCCTTCCCCACAACATCAAGCCTTTCACAAATGAGGTACTGTGTGATGTTTCTCCCCTAGAAGTCTATGATGTTTTATTAGGCCAACCATACTTGTGGAAGTGTCATGTTATGTATGAGTCCAAACATCATATTGTCATTATTACTTTGGATAGAAACTATACAGGATATCAAAGGTAGCCCTACCTACCTCCATTTCTTTGATCTCTACTAAGAAATGTAGTAATATCATCTCCCAAACTGGGAAATTGTTTTTCTTCCTAATTCACTCTTAAATTAAGGGGAGGACCATGGCTAGATCCATGGCCCCTGGGAAGGGTTCCTCTGCATAGTAGAAGCAAGTTGATAAGGTCATGGAAGAGTACAAGGACATCTTCTCCTCACACATAAGGGTATTTGTACATTGTTAGGTCAAACATTCAATCGATTTGACTCTCAGAGAACCTCTACCTAATGGGCCAATCTACCACTGCTCTCTTCTGGAAAATGAGGAAATCAAGTGGAAAATCCAAGAGTTGCTAGAGAAAGGGCACATCTGACCAAGTTCCTCACCTTGTGGGAGCCCAATTGTACTCATACAGAAGAAAAATCGAACCTGGAAAATCTACATTGATTATCGGGCATTGAATAAAATCATTGTTTGGAATAGATACCCGATCCCACAGATTTATGACCTTCTTGACCAACTCAAAGGGGCTAAGCACTTCAACAATATTGATTTGAAGTTCGGATACCACCAAGTTCCAATAGAACCCATTGATGTATGGAAGACAACCTTCAAGTCCAAAGAGGGTCTCTTTAAGTGGTTGGTCATGCCCTTTGGATTGAAAAATGCCCCATCAACTTTAATGAGGTTGATGGATGACATCTTGTGGCCTTTCACCAACTCGTTTGTGGTTGTATATCTAGATGACATCCTCATATTCAACAAGAGTTGGGTAGAGCACTTGCAACATATTTGGCAAGTTCTTCAAACCTTGTGGTAGCACAAATTATGTGCCAACTTGGAGAAATGCTTCTTATGCATGGACCGGGTCCAATATCTGGGCTATATAATTGACGAGAAAGGCATGCATGTGGATTTAGCTAAGATCCATGTCATTCGGGATTGGCCAACCCTAACAACTCTAACAAAGCTTCGCAACTTTTTGGGCCTTGCCAATTTCTATCGAATATTCTTGTTGGGGTTCTCTCATATCGCTTGGACTTTGAGTCAAGTTACCAAGGGCGAAGCGAAAGCAATTTTTTTTTGGTCCGAGTCACAATAGAAGGAATGCGTTGAGATGAAATACCACCTTTTCTTTGCGCTATTCCTCACATTGCCAGACCTTCAACAACCATTTGAAATTGAGATAGATGCCTCTAACTATGCTATTGGTGCAGTTATCACCCAGAAATGGCATCTGATGGCCTATCATAGTGAGACACTCTCTGATACTATTCAGGAATACCCCACCTACGATAAGGAGATGTATTCCATCGCGTAGGCTTGCCGATAGTGGGAACATTACATTTTGGGGAAGGAGACGATCATCCACACATATCACCGACCTCTTCAGTTTATGCAAACACAAGGAAAGTTGTAGAACAATTGTCATTAGAATTGTCCACATATATCGAAAAATTCCATTTGAACATTAAATACAAGAAGAGAAGCACCAATAATGTTGCAAATTGCCTTAGGAAAGGTGAGAAGTAGGACTGAGCGGCGGGAGAGGCGAACGAAGCTAGGGTTCTGAGAACGCCTACAACGGCAGAACCTATGAACGCAGATCACCCGCACTAACAGCGGCAGTGCTGCAGTCACAGGTCACAGATCACAGGCTTTGGCAGATAGTCACTATGAACACCCCTCCGGGGGTAGGAGGAGCGATTCCTCCAACCAACGATAACCAACGAGGGCAAATCGAGGGCACTGCAGAGGGATAGAAGCACAATGAAGGAAATGCAGGGGAAAAGCAGTAGGAGCAGGTTGAACAAGTACAACCAGACAAGCCGAAAGTGAGCTCATCCACATGCAAGCCAGTAGCAGCCCATAGGCCAGAAGTGGAGCTACCTAGTCACCACATCAATGCTAGAATCCAATACATGAGATATCATGCTCTCATAGGTAAATTTATTGGATTTTGGCCAAATGAGAAGGCTCTAAGAACCTGGATTAATGTAAAATGGCATCCAAAAGGACAAATATCCCTGCATATAGGGCCGAAGGGTTTTTTTACAGCAGTCTTCAACTGTTTGGAAGATCGGAATAGAGTCTTTGATGGGGGGCCTTATTTCTTCAACTCAGCCGGGCTATTTCTCAAAGAATGGGTCGCACGATTTAACCCAGATAAGGAAGATCTAAGCTAGGCACCGGTTTGGATCAGGCTGTATTCACTGCCATGGGAATACTGGGAAGAGGAGTCTCTCAAAGCAATAGGCAAAGTCTTGGGCGAATTCGTCAAGGTAGCTGAAGAAACAAAGACAATAAGGTACACCTCATATGCACGGATCTGCGTCTATATGGATCTGAAACAACCCCTGCCTGATACGGTAAGACTCTTTCATGAAGATTCAGAATGGATCCAGTTAATTGATTATGAGCATGTTCCATTCAGATGTAGAAAATGTCATGATCTATGACACCTTTATAGAGATTGCCCTTTAAACAGTAAACCTCCGAGTCAAGACAAACAGGAACACCAATCCTCAGACGGATTCATTAAGGTGCCAACTAGAAGAAGAGGAAATAAAAAATCTGCAGCCCCTATTAAGTTATCTCCATGGGATCAATCAAAACCCTCCACTAGTAACAGCTTTGAAGTTTTATCCAATGAAGAGTCGCAGGACCCGGAGATCTTAAACTCCAATAAAAAAGGTTCCATTCCGGAAAAGACTGAAGGATCCCATTCGAAAGCAGGAGAAAAGAAGGTGGTACAAGAGAGCAACAACATCAAACCTGCCTCAAAAACCTGGAGCATCCCTGAAATGGAAATCGACGGCATGGATCCCAGTACAGGAAGAGACACTGAAGGAGATGAAAGCAATCAAGAACCTCAATTCATGGAAGAGGATACTGAACCAATAGGCATTGGCGAGCTCGACATTTTGGGTCTGGAACAGGCATGCAAAACAGGCAATTTCGACAAAATTCCAGACAGACAAGTGGACAATCTAGTGGCGGTTCTCAACAGAGCTCAAAAGAAATACTCATTAGGGGTTCAAATAGGCAGCCAATGGGATGGGAAGTTCATCACCAAAGATAGTAAAAAACGAGGATGGAAGAGCACATTAGAAAGAACCATCAAGATTGGAGAAGTCTTGGTAGAATCAGGCATATATGCCAACCTAACCAAGTACTTTAACACCAACCCCAAACCTTCCCAATGAAGTTTATGTCGTGGAATATCAGAGGGCTCAATAGCGCAAGGAAAGGACGACTATTAAAAAACATGCTAATGGAGGAAAAACCCACAATACTATTTTTGCAGGAAACTAAATGTAACTAGACAGTTTTGGAAAAAATTGTAGCAAAGGTCTAGCCTGGAGGCTTGGTTACAGCTGTTGATGCTCAAGGAGTATCTGGAGGACTTGCAGTGCTCTGAGACGCGCGAACCATACAACTAAATAACATACATGCAAACAAAAATTTCATACAGGCCATCTTTCACACAATTGGCACCAATATTAATGGTCACATGACAAACGTATATTTTCCTCAAGAAACTCAGCGCAAGATTGAAATCTTGGATACCATTACGCAGCTCAATACAGGCAGGGAGCACTCATTATGGATATCTGGAGGAGATTACAATATGATCACAAGCATGGAGGAAAAAAAGGGAGGACGATGCAGCATAAACAGAGATGGCTCCATATTAAAAGACTTCATTCAGAATAATTGGTTAATAGATCTTCCCTCAAACAATGGTGTATACACCTGGAACAATAAAAGGGCCGATCCAATGCAAATAGCTTCTCGTCTTGATCGATTCTTGATTTCGGATAATGCTGTTCATCTCGGAGGAGAATTCATGGCATCAATCCTTCCTTACTCTGGCTCTGATCACTGGCCAATAGCCCTCCACTGGAATCGTCCTGGAAGCAACATCAGGAGACCCTTCCGGTTTAAGGCTTTTTGGCTTTCACATCCGTACTTCTATGAATTTGTTAAAGCATCCTGGCTGAAATTTAATCCTACGGATGGCACTAAAATGTCAATCTTCCAAAGGAAGCTGAAACACCTCAAGGGGGAAATTAAAAGATGGAATATTTCTGTCTTCGGCAACATCTTCAAAGCTAAGGACCGCCTCAATCAAGATATGAAAATAGTCAGCAAAGAATGATAGCTGAAGGACGTTCTGAAGAGCTCGCCCAGAAGGAGCAGTACATAGAAAAGAAAATTCTGGAGAGAGACTTACAGGAGGAGACTCTTTGGAGGCAAAAATCTAGAGTTAGATGGATAAAGGAGGGTGAAAAACATACAAAATTCTTCCACAAAACTACTGTGCACAGAAGAATGAGCAATCAAATCTCCCATATCAACAATGAACAAGGAAGCAAAATTGAAACACATGAAGGTATCGAACAGGAATTTCTCAAATACTTCAAGAAGATGAATCAAGAACCTAATGTAGACAGAATAGAGGCTATTGATAACATCACCAGAAATATTCCCAACCTAATCACAGAAGATCACAATCTTCTCCTTCTCAAACCAACTAGTCTTCAAGAGGTTGAGAATGCAGTGCATCAGCTAAAAGCCAGGGAAGCGCCAGGTCCAGATGGATTTACCTCAAACTTCTTTCAGCACTTCTGGGATCTTGTCAAATGGGAAGTCTGGCAGGTTGTGGAAGAATCTCGCACGTTAATATGGATGTTTCCAGGTATGAACGCAACTTTCATTGCACTAATACCCAAAGCAGAGGAGTCTAATACTCCAGATAAATACAGACCGATTGCTTTATGCAACATCATCTACAAAATTGTCTCCAAGGTTATAGCTTCCAGATTGAAGCCTCTGCTTCCACTTATTATATCTCCAGAACAATCTGCATATGTAGAAGGCAGACAGATCACAGATGGGATTATTTTAACCCAAGAAATAATCCACTCTCTTAAGCAATAAAAAAAACCAGGTATGCTTCTCAAAATTGACTTATCTAAAGCTTTTGATAGTATCAGCTGGGATTATATGCAAAAAATTCTACAGGCCTTTGGTTTTGCCCCTTCCTGGATCAGATGGGTCAGCAGTCTTGTGTCATCCTCATTCTTTTCTATTCTTATTAATGGAATCCCATCGACCACTTTCCGTCCTTCCAGGGATATCAGACAAGGTGACCCTCTTTCGCCCTTTCTTTTTGTCATTCTAGCGAAGGGTCTAGGTCGCAGCATTAAATCAGCTATCCTCTCTCATAGCCTCCGAGGTCTAGCCTTCCACCATATCCCCGCCTTTTCTCACCAACAATTCGTTGATGACAACATGCTATTTGGCCATCCTTCTGTTCAAGAAGCCCGATCCTTCAACTCAATTCTCTCTAACTTCTCGGAAGCCTCGGGAGCTCTCATCAACAAAGTCAAATCTGAGATTTTCTTCTTCAATATGCCTCCTACCACCCAACAAGCTATTGCCCGCATCCTAGGCTTCACCATTGCTTCTCTTCCGTCTAAATATTTGGGGGCTCCTTTATTTGCCTTGGCTCTTAAGCATTCCTCTTGGAGCTGTCTCTTAGAAAAACTTGAAGCTAAACTTTTCCTGTGGACTCATAGAACTCTTAATATGTCTAGTAGATTGGTTCTAATTAAAGCTATTCTTCAATCCATGCCTACTTATCTTTTCTCCATTCTGGCGGCGCCTAAGTGGGTTCTTAAGGCAATTAAACAGCTTCAACGCAATTTCTTATGGGGAAACTTGGGTCCAAACAGGAAATGGGCGCTAGTTAAATGGGAGAAAGCATGTCTTCCAAAAAAGGCTGGAGGCATTGGGCTGAGAGACCCAAAACACAGCAATATGGTTATGGGAGCCAAAATCTGGTGGCGATGGCTCTCAAACCCAAGCACACCCTGGGCATCTCTATGGACAGCGAAATATGCAGGTAATGTACCAATAGAAGAATGAATTCGAATGTCAGAGGTGAGCAAAGGGTCAGTTATTTGGAACTCAGCCAATCTTCAACGACATCTAATTCAAAAGCATAGCTTTTGGGATGTGAAGAATGGTAATACAGCAAGGTTTTGGGAAGACTCATGGCAGCAGCTACCAAATCTCAGAGACAACACCCCGGGGCTCCTAAACCAAGACATAAACCCCTTCGCTAAGGTTAGTCAATTTTGGGACGATCACAATGGACAAGAACACAAGAAATGGAAAGAGGTCTGCCACATCTTATCTCACAGTCCAGCGCAATCTCGTCTTACACTTTCATTAGAACTTCAAAATAGGCAAATACTCTGTTCTGAAGACATGGACATTCTTAGATGGGGGTACGAGGAAAAAGGCATTTTCACTGCACAAGAAGCTTACAAACTCATCATCAAAGACAGGGTGGTTAAAGATAAGTTATGGAATAATATTTGGAACTCTGCAGTATGGCCGAAGGTCTCTACCTTTTTATGGCTGTTGTCTCACAACAGAATTTCAACTTGGGACAATCTAAGAAAAAGGAACTTCGTGGGGCCATCCATCTGCCCCAACTGTAAACAAGAAGAGGAAACAGTGTTACATCTCATGCAAACCTGTCAGATCGAAAGGACATTGTGGGAAAAGATCACATTTCGGTGTCAAAAAGAAGGTAGAGTGCATGGGGATATCACAGGCACCCTTCGTACCTGGAGCCAAGAGCCATATCAAAGTAAACTTTTAAATACACTATGGCAACTCATCCCAGGTCTTTTAATGTGGAATATCTGGAAGGAGAGAAACAGAAGGATCTTTAAATATCAATCAATGTCAATTGAGTAGATATGGACAGGATTGCATAATAACCTTAGAGAAACTCTATCTGTCAAAGAATGGTCTAAGGAGGATTTCCCATCAAACCCGCAGGAACAAACTATTTGGAACAATTGGTAGATTCAATTAAATCAGACGCTCTCAACCAAGGATAACATTCCTAAGCATCAGACGCCTACAGTTATATGGAACCCACCGCCAATCAATGTGTTTCAACTTAACTTTGATGGTGCTTCAAGAGGCAATCCAGGGAAAACGGGATACGGTGGAGCCATACGTGACTACCAAGGTACCCCTCTCATAATTTTTTATGGCTCAATCGGATGGAACACCAATAATGCAGCTGAACTAGAAGGATTATGGAGAGGTCTCAATCTGGCACAAGAACGAGGTTTCTTTCCTCTTATTGCAGAAGGAGACTCCCAAATCATCATCACCATGGCCTCAAAACTTCTGCAAGGATCCCCTGTTCACAAAGTTAGTAGCAGCTGGAGACTGGCTCCTCGCCTGGATCTTCTCAATCAATGGATTTCTCTTCACCAAGCAATTACCTTCAAACACATCAGAAGAGAAGGGAACAAGCTGGCAGACTTTCTAGCTAATTTGGGAGTGGACAGTGGAAAAGATTTCTTTGAGGGCTTGCTACCCAGCACAGTTTCAGAAATCCAGCTCTCAACATTTCGAGAAATTATCAACAATGATATGCAATCGAAAGAAGGCTCACACACGGATGCGGGTGCCTTACACATGTCTTAATGCTGCGTTATGAGCGAGAGGCAGCTGGCGTTAGGACCAGCGATTTAAGGCGGTTCGCAATGGGTGAAACTTAGGCATTAAATGCTCTAAGTACTGGCGGTCTGCAACGAATTAACTGCAGGATGGAGGCTATCAATTCAGGCATAAATGATATGGAGCGCGATGGATTTGGAACAACGATTTGTTGCAGATGGTTCATTCCTTTGCGCTCCATAGAGGCGAAAGGAATATGGCAGCCCCCCTGGGTCAGGTATGTGGGATCTATTATGTTTGAGCTTGATGAAGTCTGGTCCATTACGCTGGGTCTCTGCGTCTGTGTCTGGTCCGAGATTCTAGCTCAGTCTGTCAATGTTTGGTGTCATAGTTTTGCTTATCTGATCAACACCTTGTTAGCGCAGTCGGTCTCTTCTGATAGTGATTGGGTTTCGTGGGTTGGCTATTCAGTCGATTGTCTGCTCTGTTTGCGGGTTGTCTGGTCCTGGAACCTAAGGCAATTAGCCTGTAATTGGCCTCCCCACATCTACCCTCAATATCTCAGTTTGCTAAGCCAGCAAGTTTACTCGACAATGCCTCGCCTTCGAGGCACCCCCAGACGCGGCAGCAATTCAGGGTCCAGGGGTGGTTCTCGCAGTAGAGGAGGTGTTGTACCGCAATGTGTTGATCCTTTGGCCTCTGTTCCGCCCCCCTCTCCGCCCTATGATAATTCTGGCCCGTCTTTGGCCTCTATTCCTCCCCCCTCTCTGCCCTCTGATAGTTCTGGCCCGTCTTTGAATAGCTCATTCCATTCTACGCGTTTTCAGTTCAGAAGTCGGCTCATTTCAGCCATTGTGACCGTGCTTTTCGAAGAGGAAGAGGAGCAAGTTAGTTCGGATGAACCATCCATGGAACCGTCGCAATCCAACGCTCCCGGTGATAGTCATGGAAGCCCATCGGGGGATGCACTCAATGCCTCTGGAATGATGAGCACGGAAGGCCAGCCCCCGTCTGCTCAGGAGCCCATAATCGAATGCGAGCCGACGTGCTTCACTGGAACATTCTCAACCTTGTTCTCCCGCCAAGCCGAAGCACCATGGAAGCAGAGGATAATGTAATGGTGACCTGGGTAAATCAAACGAGTGCAAAGGATTCCGGCTCTCCTCCGCAGGGCTAAATTCACCATGACTTCAATTTATCTTCAGGAAGATAAGCTCTTTGGTTGTTTTATGTATGAGTTTTCCTATTTTGCATGGTCTCTTCAATCAACCAGCCTGAAATACTCAGTCTCCAGGCTTTTTTGGTTCTAAATGGATATGTAAGGGTCATTAGTCAGAACAACATTTTTGTAAAGGTCATTAGACATAATAGTATTTTGGTAAAAGTCAGGCATCAGGACACCTGCAATAGATTTTTTGACAGAGGGCAGGCTTCTACCCCCTCAGAGGTTCAAACCTGTTTGTAAATATTTTTCCTTTTATTTTAATAGAATAGTCTTTACCGAGAAAAAAAAAATGTTGCAAATTGCCTTAGTCAACCCCTGTTTGTTGCACTGACCACTATTCTCAGCTCTTGTGGGAAAATGACTTCTAGATGGCCACAATTGTACAAAAATGATCCATAATTTTCCACCTCATACTAGATGTTGATGGATAGAAAGCAAGTTCTAGACTTCCACCTCTATGACACACTGTTATGCCACTTGGGACACCTTTGTGTTCCTTCAAGTGAGCGTGCTAAGCTGATTTTGGAGGCACACTACAGTCAGATTGTAGGACATTTTGGTGTGGAGAAGACAGTGGAAGTACTATAGAATTATTTTTATTGGCCAAAACTTCGACAGAATGTTGGAAAATATATCAATTCTTGCACTATCTATACCATCGAAAAGCCAACCATTAAGAAGCAAGGTCTGTACACTCCTCTACCTACTCCTAGCCAACCTTGGGAGTCCATATCCATGGACTATATGTCTGGCCTTCATTTGACCAAGCATGGCAATGAATTTGTATTTTGGTTATTGATAGATTTTCTAAGATGGCCATATCAGTTGCCTACAAGAAGAGTATTGCAATAGAAGCTACTTCTAAACTCTTCTTTGAAAGAGTGTAGGTAAATTTTGGGATCTCGCAAGCCATTGTATCAGGTTGGGATAGAAGGTTCTTAAGCACACTTTGGTTGAGCCTCTAGGCGTTGTTGGACACCAAGCTCACCAAGTTGATTACATTCCACCCCTAGTCTGATGGCTAGACAAAGGTTGTCAACAGGATGATAGTGCACATACTACACGTGTACAACTCTAAGCATCCATGAACATGGGATGCGAGTCTTCCCTATGTGCAACACAACTATAATAGAGCCTTCCATAGCTTGACTGGCCATAGCCCCTTTTAAGTGGGCTTAGGATTTCAACCATTGTGTCCCACTGATGTTGCAATACCTCTTGCAACTACGTAGGTAGAATATGTACATGCTCATTCAAAAGTTGATAAAGCCACCAAGTTTATTGAACACATTCAGCACATCCGCCAGCAGGTTCATGATATCCTGGATAAATCCAACGATAGGTATAAACAATGTCATGATCAACATTGGGTGCCACATAAGTTTCAAGTTGGTGACAAGGTTTGGTTTCATTTGTAGAAGGAATGACTTACTAGAGCCTATTAGAAGATTCAACCACTTCGATATGGGCCTTACACTATCACCAAGGCTATTGGTGACAATGGTTTTGATATAAGTATCCCCCCATTCCTTGGTCTACACCCATTATTCAATGTGGATCGCCTTTTGCAATATTTTCCACCATTGTTGGAAACACCAGACATTGTTGAGCAGCTAACACTAACAAAGCTCAACCCTGATTGCATTGAACATGCCACAACTGATTGAATCATGGACACACAAAATAATAACACTTGCCAATAGAGTATCCAGTTGTATCAGGTTGTCAAAGATGGGTAGCTCTTGCATCAATGCAAGTGGCTCACCAGGAACCAAGTTCATCAGAAGTTTCCTCACCTCATGGAGGCACTCAACGTAATGGGGACCATTGCTTCTTGAGGGGGGAGGACTAGTCTAGGTGGATATTGGTGGCCACCTTCCTATTCCACTTGGACCCCCAACACTATTTTCTATCATTTTCCTATTTTTCAGCACAGTTTCCTATTTCGGTAGTTTACTATTTTTGGTAGTTTTTGGGTCCTGAACTTCCAGCGCTGTTTTGAGGCCCTAAATGATATTTTTTGGGAAATGAGCAAAAATGAGACTTAGACTGATGTTTGCAATCCATTTCTTTTTCATTGGATAGCATTTTCTAATGGGCTATTTGTGCGTGCCAAACAAAGATCGTAACCAAAGTTACGACCCCGTGAAGTTGATGTTCCAACTAACCCCATCGGGGCCCATACCTTTTTGTGCTTCATCTCTTAGGGTTAGGTTTTTGGATGTTTAGGGTTTCTCATTGTTTCTTCATGATAAAAAGGCCTTTGAGCATCATCATAACACATTTCATAAGGCATGTATTTGTCACATCTCTTTGCAGAGATAAGCTACCATCACCAAGCTAGTTTATTTCCTTTCTGCATGTAAACATTTTTCAACATTTTGCTATTTATTACTTGAAGTTTTGTTTCACTGTATCTCTGTGTTTTTGTTTAAATATGTATTTCATTTCGTTCCTCCATAAATAGAGATCATGAAAGGAGACAATTCTATAACAAAATGTTAATTGTTGCACAAAATACAACTTAAGAATTTAATCAAATAGCATATTTCTAATATCCCCAATTTTGTGAGCATGGGAATTTCACCCAATTTTGGTAATATTAATTAAAGGGGAAACTAATATTTTGGAGAAATGTGGTAAGCATTATTTTATTGTAGATTGGTGGCAAATTATTATTTTATTAAAATAGTGGAAAAAATAACTAAGTGGAAAATGACCCCCACCAATAAAATAATATTAAAAGGAGTGTAGAAGGATGGAGAGAAAATATAAATAGAGAAGGGACTCATTTTGTGGAACATATTTTTGCGATTACACTTCATATTTCATCTTCTCTTGGAGTTGTTTAGCACAAGGGCTAGAGTGTTGTTTAGCACTAGGAATTCCACCCTCATTTCAGAGAATTTCAAGTGTCTCCCTAGTGAGGCAATTTGGAGAGCTCAATTTAGAGCTTCCATTGGACATCATTGTAGGAGTTTATTCAGTAGTGCATTTTTCTTGGGCACAAAGGTATTTTGTGGAGCACATTGTAGGAGCAAGCATGGGTTAGAGGTTCTAAGATTTCGCAGGGAATTTTCTTATTGTTAGACCAAAGTTTGGACATAGATCTACCGATTTGGCTTGGAGGCTATTACCTAGGTCGATTTTTCTATCTTTTTGTAAGGGCGTAGAATCTATTGACCAAGTGGTGTGCAGGGGTTTAAAGAAGTGGTGTCGGGAGAGATAAGGGTTGGAGATACGAGGTATTTCTCAGTGGAGAATTTAGCGGAGCTGAGAAAAATTTCTCGTGGTAGATTTGGGCATAATTTAGTAGTATAAAAAATGCTGGGGAATTTTCAGGCCAGATTGGGCAATTCACACTTGTTGGGGGTCACCAGGGTCATTGGATTCAGCCCAAACCATTTATATTTTTTGTGGGTTTATTGAGATGAGTCTCTGACAATTTTTATGAATTTTTCTGGGTGATATTCGGGCCTGAAATCCTCATTCTTATAGCAGGGCATATTGTTGATTAGATGGTAAATTTGCATCACTTTGTGGGTTCAGTTTTGGCTTGGAGTTAGGACAAACCCTTTGGGTATATTTATATATGAGGAGTGGAGCTCATGGCTACAATTTTAGGGTGATCCAGGCATTCTTTAGAGAAGAATATTTAATCAGATTCTAGCAGCAACAATAATAATTTATTGGGTAGTGCGTAGTAATAGTTTGGGCCAGTATTTCCTCCAGATCATAGTTGTTTGATCTGGGTTTTGCATATCTTGCAGTAGCAAGCCCATGTTCCATTTTCCTTCCTCATTGTAGTCATCATTCTCGAGATTAATAAAATGGCTCTATTGTTCTGCTTTATTTTCCAAGTGTTTTGATATGCATGTGTGGTATCTATCTATGGTTGTTGTTCCTAGTACATATTTCTGTAATTTGTTGTAAAATTTCAATTTAGAATATTACAATATTTGTAGGGAAATTTAGCTTGATTTAAGAATTTATGAGTAAGACATTAAGGTTCTATTTGAATACATCGTTAAAACTTGAAAAGTGAAAATGATAACTGATTGGATGACGATAGCCTAAAAAATAGACTATTAAAGTTGAATGAATTAGAGGAGAAATGGTTGATTGATGTGTCATAATAAAAAAATATGTATAAATGAATTTCCCCATATTCTTGTTGCATGAATATTAAGGTCACAAGAATATTAACAATGTTCATATGCATCCCTTTATATTTATTAAGCCACACACCCAACTACCTATGAGGTTGATGATGACACATCATACTCAACATCCACTATCCAATTTTCTTTGTTAAGCAACACATTCAAGTACTTATGACAATGATTATGACATGTTGTCTTCAATCTCTACTAGATTGATTAGGTAGTGATTATGACACATCATATTCAACCTCCACTAGATTGATCTTTTGTAAAATTAAAGAAGTTAATAATGGGTGTGATTAAAGTAAAATCCAATTATCTTGTAAATTTTTATATAAAAATGAAGTTTTATCCTCAGTGTAAAAGAATATTGATCCTATTGGGAACTCTATTACTAAGAATTGTCCAACTATAGAGTGTTTGTATGTTTCAACATGCTACCATTAAAAGATTGCTCAAACTAATATCAATAAGAAATCTTCTTTTGGGATCATTAAATAATAAATAATCTCTTGAGAAATTATATTATATATCATTCCATGCCATTTCATAGTTTTTCCTTACTTCAAAATGATCCTTTTATAACTTAGAATGACACATAAAACTAGTTACTCCCTTGGGTCATTAATAATTAGCAAACACCTAAAACTAACATAGCAATAAAAGAACATATAAAAAATGTAAGAGAAAGGATCAACCTTTGCACACGTGGTGCGTGCTCGATTCCAATCTATTTTCTCATAAGGCATTGTGTAGAGCTCCTTTCTTAAAGACATAACAACTTCCGTTAGAGGACCCACAAATTTCTTCCCATACAGATATGACATTGGCAAATAATTCAGTCGATAATGACACCACATTCTCCCTACAAAAATTAAATGCAATGAAGAGTGTAAGTTAAGCATAGGAGCTACAAACCCAAACAAATTCTTAAAAATACATATAAACTACCTCTAATAAATTTTAAGAAAATCCTATTATTTAAACTCTTATATATTGAAAAATAATGGCACACATACACAATAACTTGGCAACCAATGCCTTCATATTAACTTTGGAAATAATATGCCTTCGAAATGAGCGAATATTTATAAAGAATAATCTTTCTAACATAATCCAATAACCATATTGACAAAAATTCTAGAGCAATATAAAGTTTCAAATTAACCTTTCATAAAATTTTATACTTATATCATCCAAAAAAGACACATCAACTAAATTCGTTTAAGGAGAAAGAGTGTAAAACTAAGAGCAACCTTGGCACTCCCTATTCTTGTGCTCACTTATTACTAATGGAGTATTTCAATAACATCCAACAAATAAAATAATAGAGTAAAAGCCAAAATAGTTGTTGGTTCATGTTACAAATATTAACTACTTAACTAAGTGTGCTCTACTAAATTTGTTGCAAAACAATAGAGAGTCTCTTTCCAAATTTTACCACTTCATAAAAATATACAACTATAAAGAAGAAATTGGGATATACATAAATATGAAAATATCCATCACATTTATCTATCCTCAACAAAGACTATATGAAGAGCAACCTTGAACCTATTTATTATAAATTGGTTTCTTTCATAGAAAAACTTTCTCCATTTTACAATGCCAAATTTGATAAAGAGTTGCTTATTAATCTTCATAATGCTAATAAAATGCCAAATTTGATAAAGAGTTTCTTCATTAATATTCATAATGCTAACAGGTGATTATAATTACCAACTAGATATTCTAATTGCACAGAAAGATATTCAAATAATGATTATGCTAAATTATAATAATAGTTAGATCATGAACACGTATAACCTAGATTGGGATGGTTTGCCATTAAAAACAAAAAAGAAAAGAAAATTAATGAGGAAAACACCTTAAATTATTGGATAGCAGAGATTAAAGGACCCTATAACCTTTCGGTGGTCCAAAGGACAAATCTAAATGATCCATGGGATGTAACCATCATTAGTTTACCATACTAAGAAGGAAAACAAAAATAATGAATGAGAGAATGAGATGTGGGAATATTGAAACTAAGACAATTTCCAAACCAACAATGCCAATGTCACTAGATCTTCCAAATAATGCACAACTCAAAATTTGAAGGTAGGTTACGGAGGTACATTAGATGGTTTAAGAGCCAATGACTTGGTATGAAGCCCTTTATAATCACTTATTGATAGTTGGGAAACAAGTATGGAGACTGGAATATTCTCGGTTTTTATGCATCCACCACAGATTCAAAATTTCCCAAGTATGAGAGTTTGTTGCAATAAATTCGATTGTTTTTCCATTGTTTTGGGCATTAAAAAAGGGCCAATTGTCATTCTTCAACCTGTAAAGTCATCTTTATCATATCTTATATCAATGATTATTGCATTAATATTTAACTTTATTATGTATATTTTCTTGTTGTTTACTACCGTCTTGATAAATAACTAACCTCATGCTCATATTCTACTTAAATATAATGGTGAAAATGTAATGCCATAATATATTTATGGTAGAAAATTATATGTTTTCATGCTTGGCATAGAGCATAGGCCTTAGAAGGCCATTCTATGGAAACAAATGAGTACCTTGTACATGTGAATGATGTGAACACATTGTGCATATGAACATAAAGAGTTGGCTTTTCATACTTGACCATATTTAATTCGTATAGGGGTCAAATATTATTGCATATCTTTATATCGATGTTTTTTCCACATTATATATCATGATTGTATCATTCCCAGGAATTGGATATGTTAATCATCCACTTACATTGTACATTTGCCTATGTGGTACCTCCATGTTTACTATGGGCCACTTCTACACACCTTCCAGTTAATTTGGGACAACTCTTAGTGAATCACTAAATAGGTACATACCACGATTCTTATGGTTATAAGGATATTGATAACAAATGTAATCTAGTAAAATAAACTATCAATGGCATCATACTCTAATGTAGGGGGTCTCAATCATGAGTGGATCCTAGCTCATTCAATCACATTCAACCACAAATGGAAATTTCAGGGCACCAAGTGAAGTCATTGTGCAATAAAGTTAGTAATTCATGGTAGGTTGTGAGGCATAAAGTCAGTCATTTCCAAAAACTAATGTTAAATGATCATCATAAATGTCACTATCAATATTTAATTACATCTATCCTCTTCCTACAGGATGTTTGATTTTATCATCTCTCCCACTACCATTAATATACAATTACTAGACAAAGCATACAAGTGTTATCTATCGTATTATCAATCAACTTGAGTAGGATTTCACTCATCCTTGCATTTTATTAAAAGTTTTCCCTACAATTCAAATGCATGAATTTCCAACATTAGAGCCCCTTTTTAAGACCATGCATTTGGGAATACATATAGTATTGGAGCACATGCATATTTCCTATTGTTTAGGAGGAGTGTTATTTATAACTTTTTTTATTTTTATTATGTTTAATTTTAGTAAGTGATCCCCTATAGGATGACAAGTGGTAGTGACTAGGGAGTTACATGGCACCTAAAGCACACTTCCTTATACTTATCTTCCTCCTACACAAGTGTGCATTTCCTTTCTTATTTTTGGATATAACCTTATCGATCTACCATATTCACTTATCCTTTTATTCTTAGAAACCTTATCTCTTAAGATTTAGTTCTATTTTTGGATTTTGTTTGTATTTATAGTTTTACAAGTTTCATATGTGAGTTTTTTCTTTAGTTCTCACTTATTTATATATTATCTTATCCTTATTCAACTCTATTATTGATTTAAACTCCATTTTTGGCTATCTAACTCAATTTTTTGGCTAGTTAACTAAAACTATGAGGGAGTTATTTTTGGCCTTTTGTGCATGCACAACAAACCCAAACCTAGTGTGTATTGTTCATCTCTCAAGAGTCTTATAAATTTGCACTCAAGGAAAGCAATGTAAGACAAAGAATTTGAATTGGTCTTTTAGACTCTTAGTCTAAAGAATGATCTTTTATTCTCTCTTCTCCTTTTTCTTGCAATTGTTGATGTAGTATTTTGTCACAATTAAATTCTTGTGTTTGTGCTTAAAATCCTACATGGTATCAAAGCATATGAGGATTTTGTGATGCAAACACATATTTTGTTGTAGGTCACATAGGATTGAACATATAAAAGAGGATGGATCATCCCATTACTTTGACTCTTACTCCATTCAACTACTTTGAGTGGAAGTCTAAGCATGTACTTCTATTGCGAAGTAAGGGGAAAAGCTCAATTCAAATGTAGAGAAGTCAAAGTAGTTCAATAGGATGGATGGGGCCTATGGGATTTTATGCTTGTCCATTTCTCCATATTTTCTCTTTCATGTTGGAGCTTTCTCAACCCCCAATGAAGTATGGACTAAGTTGGAGGGACTATTTGGAAAGAAACATGCATTAAGATGACATAAATTGGAGAATGAGATCATATCCTTGAGCCCAAGAAACTTCAATACCCTATAGGAATTCTTTTCCAAGTTTAATACTTTGTTTCAATAGGTTAAAACATGTGGTATTGATAGAAAAGAGGAACATCTTATCTTCTAAATTCTTTCAAAGCCAGGACTTGAGTATTTTAGGTTTATTTCTTCCTTCCACACTATAAGGATTTCTATGGGAAAAGTTGGAATATTCCTTCTTGCAGTACAAGACAATAGCAAGAAGAATAAGCAAAATACAAAGGGTAAGAAGGAACTAGATCATAAAATGAAAGGAAAAACAAATCCCACTGATATTCAAATTCCAAGAGAGAAAAAGTTAAAAATATAAGAAGGATAAAATAAAGTGCACCTATTGCAACAAAGAATTTCATTTGAAGAGTGCATGTATGAAGAATACCATTGATATAATGGTGTAGGATCTTCAAAAACATCATCTCGAGGAGTGCATTCTATATAACTCCAAGAATAAGATAACAAAAATACGCTAGATGATAGAGGTAAAGGTCATGTTTTAACTACCATTACATCCTCTCTTAATGCTTGGATTCTTGATATAGTAGCCACTTATCATATGGATACATCACATCATGATGAAGTATTTTACTAGACCATGTATTGGGAGATGACTCTCCTATTGAAGTTTGTTGATAAGGGAGAATGTACCTTTATTAGAGAAGCTTCATAATGTGTTGCATATTCCAAATATCTCCATAAATCTACTTTCCTTCAACCATATCGCACACTCATATACAAGTAAGTGACTTGAGTTCACTTGAGATTCAATGGTAATTTCCAAAATGACAGATGGTTTCAGAGTCACAATTTGTGAGGTGGATCATCATTCTAGGTTGTATACTTTATTTCATTTCATTCCAAAATAAAATTATGTTTCTCTTCTAACCCACGCTAATGAAGAGAGTAGATGGTGGCATGAGAGGTTTGGGAATTTAAATTGTAAATATTTGGAGCAAATTAGAAAGGAGGGAATGGTTGAAGGTATACAACACATAAAATTTGTAGATGGAGTTTGTCAAGGTTTCATACTTGGAAAAAGTCATAAATAGAATTTTGATACATGTAAAGCATATAGAGCATCAATATTCCTAAAGATGGTGTACAACAATGTCACGGTTGCTTTCCCTCTCCTGTCCATGATTAAAACTAATCATGTCCTCACTTTTTATTGATGATTGGTTAAGATATACACGGGATTATTTTCTAAATTTTAAATATGAAGTCTTTGATCATCTTCATTTCAAAAAACTTGTAGAAACACAAGCAAGGAAAAAGATCAAAATACTCCATACAGATAATGGAGGAGAGTATGTTAATAATACGTGGAGAAGTATTTGTTCATAAGTAGGTCTAGAGTTGTGACATATAGTACCATATAATCCATAGTAGAATGGAGTAGTAGAGAGAAATAAAAGGACCTTTAAAGAGATCACTAACAATGTCTTGTAGAATAGATCATTGTTACCCACCAAAAGTGGGTAACCCATAGGAATTTATTTTCTCCCCATTGGTCAACCAACTAGCTAGTAGCCCTACGATAATTCACATATAGATTTTCTTCAAATATATCCACCTATGCTCTAGTTATAGCTTCCTACCATCTAGCATGATTCTCGAAGGAAGGTGGGTCATCTATCAAAAGGTACACTAACCATTTTTATAATCAGGTTCTTTCATTTAATGTTTGGGGCATACTAATATGGATCATAGGAAAAGTTGGATGATTGACCACTCTTGATTGTAGCCTTGTTCTGATACTTCACTTTGGAGATTATCCTTTTCCTCTAATCTAGTGTGATTATCCCAAAGGTCCTTTTCTTCTAATAGGAGGCATCGATTGGCATAACATTCCCAAGGTAATTGATAATTACCACCTTCCAATTCTCCCTTATGTCCACTTCCATTATTTAGGTTGATTTTCATTGGTATCTAGGAGTGACACCCTATATCTTCATCTATAAGTCAGGCCCAAAAATATTCCCTAAGATATTGATATAGTTGCAAGAAAAAAAAATATGAAGCCACAAATGAAAGAAAATGAAAAATATAAAATATGTTTGGGACATAATAAGTGCATGGGAAAATTCCTAGCATGATCTCTACCCCTCTCATTAGCCATCACCTAGTTCCTAAGCATTTCATGATATATCTAAAATAAGGGAACCTAAGAATTTCCCACCCCCGATGAGCAATAAACTACTACATCTTTAAGGGCTATTGGAAAATCATAAAGCAGGCTGAGTCACATAAGCTATGAAAGAATGAAATGCAAATCATTAAAGTAAAATTCACATCAGAGGGGTGGAAAAGCAGGTTGAGGCAAGGGGTAACTCATGCATCAAAAATTTCTCCCTTTTATCATCAGTATACTCAAAGATATTAGACCTCCTTCAGTTAGTACCATGGCTATGGCCATATTCCTTGGAGTCTTTCCCGCTCCATGACCACATTTACCATATGCATATATGGATTGATGGCTCTACCTATGAAATTTTCTTCCCCTTAATGGCTAGAAGCACCTAATAGGGATAATTGCATAATAATCCCTAACACAAGTGTGACAACTTGTTTACAAATCCTAAGCTAGAAAGACATTTGAAGTTAAGGTTTTTGTGAACTATTTTTGTGCTCAGAATATTGAATATGGTTTTTTCCCAATATGATGTCTATCTCACTTGATATTGAGAGTATCTTTCAAGTTGTTCATTTCACATACAACAAAGATCCCTTGAGGGATGGCTTGACACCTCTCCATCCCAGTAAAGAGGACATCTATCCCAAATTAGAGAGGACATATAACACTGCAACCCCGATGTTTTCCCTTATGATATGAGAGTTGGGATTTGACGATCCTCCACATGGTTGTATGCCCCTTTCTACACCATTAAATTCTAAAACGTTGAGGTAAGAATCCATGGTGTTATCTTGATTGATGATGTACCTAAATGGATTTAGAACACCCCCAGGATGGCCTTGTATTTGTTTGATGGACATTGCCCTATTCCGGAGCCTAGATGATGATGGAGACCACGTAAGATGGTTTGAGAGGGATAACACACCATGTTTTTATGCCAATTCTTGATATGAAGGTAGACACATCACCCATGGATGACTTAGTAAGGTGACGTGAGCCTTCTTGATGATGATATCTTAGTGGAGGAGATGTTACTTAGAGATGTACCCATAGAATTTGATGATGTCCCTTGGAATGAGGAACACTCTTGAACCCACTTCGTAACTTGCTTGATGGAGATGTCCATTTGGGAGGATGACATCATGCCAGATGTAATATCCCCCTTACTAAAATACTGGTTTAACTTGCAAAATTTTCAAATTTTCCTTCAACTGTTTAGACAAAGACTTTGTAAGTAATTAATTATTCAAATACTTTGCATGTGAATAATGAGATGCACTACACAATAAAATTAAGAAACCAATGTTAATCAATTTTATGCAGTAAATCCACAAAATAGACACCAAATTCTTCAACCAAATTTTATCAAACCAGATCAAGAGTTTACATGCAAAATTATTAATTTTTGGAACCTGGAATCTGCTTCAGCAACTGGTACAATTTGGCTGAGATGAAAAGTATGCCCTCCAAAAAATATAGTTGTGATCTCCACAATAAATTTAATCCTCCAAGAGAGAATTCGACCCTTGAATATCAACTCAAATTCCTCCAATAATTCAGCCCTCAAAAGGAACTCAACCTCCTCAAAATCAATTTATCCTTCTAGTAATTTAACTTAACCTCCATTGAATTATTGAATTTCCACAAATTGAACTTGAACTTCCACAAATAAATTTGGCTTTTAAAAAAAGGTTTCATTGTTGCAAGGAATTCAACCCCCAAGATAAATTCAACCTTCCTAATAAAAACCCTAGAACTACTTCAATGGATAATTTATCTTTATCTCCACGTTCTCGATCTATGGAAAAAATTAATCTTCTTCTTCTCTTTAAATCCCTATGAAGAATTTGAGTGATTCTTCCTTGTGATAAGATAGGGTGGATAACCTCACCACCAAAACTGATATTAACCATCTAGGGTGGATTATGATTTTCACAAGGGTTTCACCTCTCCACTTAAAGCTACAAGAGATCTCCAAATCAAATTCACCAATAACTAGATCATACCCTTAGTGAACTCTAATTTTTCTTTTATAATTTTATGCCATGGGTCATTAAATATACCATGGGTCCTAAAATAATACCCCTTATAATTTAATTACTCAATATCACCTTAGAGATGACATCAAATAATTAAATTAATTGATCCCCTTTTTCCAACTATAGCCTATAGGAATCCAATAGGCTACTAAGTCGACATCTCATAGCCATTACTCAAAAAGGGACATTGTAGTCCTCCCTTCTTGAGATTGCTTGTCCTCAAGCAACTGCAAATTGGGATGATAAAATATATGCTCTCCCTCCCATGTGGAATCTTACACTGGAAATCCTTTCCACTTGGTAAATATGCTTCTCAACCTCCTGTCCTTGAAATATAAAACCTCCACAGGAATCAAAACTAGCTACCCTTCATCCAATGGGGATTATTGTGTTGAAGTGGTAACATGCTTTCCCAGTGCCTTCTTAGGACATCACACTTGAAAGACATTATGGGTCCTACTTTCCTCTTGTAGCTTAAGCTCATAGGCTACTTCCTCAACCCTCTATATGACCTTGTAGAGGCCATAAAAATGCAGCTTCAATTTTTATGCACCGCTTTTCTTCAGTGAAGACTACTTGTATGGTTGCAAGCTTAGAAAAACCAAGTCTCCAACCTCAAAGATTTTATCCACTTTGTGTTTATCTTCATACATATTTTACATATTATAGGAAACTTGGAAGTTTTCCTTAGGGGCCTTGAGGACACCTTAACTCTCCTGTATCCATTCCTTATGTATGGGAGCTCTATTTCCCCAAAATCAAACTCTACAAATTAAGGAGCATATATATGGAGTTGAGAGCCTTAAAGGAGGCCTCCTTAGGCTTGACTTTAAGACCAAGATTCCTTTCTACTTATTGCTTCATAAATTTGTAGGTGGCTCTTTCCTTACCCTTTTCTTATTCCTTCTTCCTATGGGAAGAAATTTCTCCTATTACATGTAACATCTTAATTTTAGCTACCTCTTTTTGCTCCAAATTAACCACCTTTTTCTTAACAGGGAAATTCCTTTTCAAGTGATTTTCTTCACGTATACAACATAATATGTTATTTTTCTCTTCAGTTGCACCTATTGGTTTTCCTTCCTTGGAAGTATTGCTCTTCTCTTGGTCCTCCCTCTTATTTCTCTTATCACTCTGCACTTCCTCCTTATCCTTCCCATATGTCTAGTAATTAAGGAGTTTTTCTGCTATAGCGATGGTTGCTTAAGAGTCTAGAATCCTTGCTTCATGAATTCCATTTTTTCCCATGGTTGGAGATTGCTGATAAAGACAAACATCTTATCCTTATCGTGTATATCCATAACCTCCAACATGATACATAATAACTCCTTATATATGTCTAGATCTTGCTAGTATACTTTAGATCCCTCAAATGATCCCTTGCCACTGATTCTTGATTCCTATATCCAAACTATCTGTACAAAGCCTCTTTTAACTAAATATGTCCAAGTCACTATCATATCCATGATGCAACCAAATATTAAGTCCTCAACTTGGGTTCTCCACTAAATTTTTATGTTCTTATGATCTACATGGCCGATGCATTGATTTTTGTCTCTTCAAAACAACCCTACATTTGTTCCATGTCCCAATTTTTTTTAAGCACCCTTGCACTTCTAGTTCCATCATAAATATCATGTTCTTTCAACATCACCTTCATTTATTAACTTCCTAATATTTTCCCTATGACCTACTTCAATACTACTATAGTGTCATCCTAATCTTTTGTGAGTGCCATAGGTAACTTCACCTGATTCTCCAAGTCCTTCATTTGATCATCATGATCTTGGGCTTTCCTTACTGCATAATTAATGGAATAGGAACAACCTTCCAGGGCTCCCTTAATTTTCTAGATGTATGATTGGAGTTATTCAAAGTCCTTTCCATGGCTTTCCATACCATCTACCATCGGTACCAAGGTTCTCTCAATATCTTAGACTCTCTTAGATAGTGCCACCTCATCTTGGTCCATTGGGTTAGACCTAGTGTTCACCATCACGACCTGGCTCTTCTGTACGTGACCTTGTTAGACTCACTTCAACTTCCCCCAACTGCAGCCTATACCAAGAACCAAAATTGGAAAACCCCTTTCCCACTTGGAAAATTATTACATAAGCCCCTTTCCTAATAACCTTTAAACATAAAGGTAATTGTCTACGCAACCTTCCTTCGACTCTTGTTTCTTCTTTGAATACCACCTTATTTAGAATCAATAATATTAGTATAAGCTTTGATACCACCTCCATGTGCTAAATAGATACATTGATGTCCCTTTTATGGTAGCTCTAATACCACCTTCATGTGGTGAAGAGATACACTAGTGTATCTTCTTTGTAGACCTAATACCACCTATCATGACCACATGGACTCCTATAATTATGATGCTCCTTTTGGGCACACCCTGATCCATCGAGCTTGTGACATTGATGTGTTTCACCTTTGCCCCATGGAATATCAGAACTCTTCGATATAGTGCAAGTAATCTTACTATCTTATATTCTTCAATTAAAATTCTATTAATAAATGAATTATATGCAAGACACCAACATCATCATACACATGCAAGAATTCATACAAATGACCCTCTGACCTTCTACTTTATTAATTAAAGTCAATTACAACAATCCACTGAGGCTTTCAAGGGTACAAAGCCAACAATTCAATACACAAAACACCAAACCTTTTTTCCACCCATTGAACCCCAACTGAGTCTCCACAACACCCTATCGGGTTGCTTCTACCTTTGTTGGAATGTATTGGTTGGTCACAAGGCTTGCTTGAGTCTACATTATCATAGGCCTCGAGCTCCTCCTCTTGGCTCCCTTTTTACTCCACATGTCCTTTGCACCTTCTTTGTATGTGACTTCAGTTGGTGAAATGGAATGATTATTATTTGGTTGATGCTCTTTTCATCATGTGACTCTCCTTATATATGTGGTATGTTCCCTTATCTCATGCATTTGTATCCACTTATGCTCATGTTAGCTTACCTTTATAGGTCATGTGCCTTGGGCCTAGATGACCCCAACGTCCTGCCTAAGCACTCTCACACATTACCCTTTCTCCATTTTTTCTACCCAATTGCCTTGTCATGCCACTTTAATCATCTCAGCTAACATGCTCTCGTGCTTGGTTGGTTGGTTTAGTTAGTCCACCATGTCACCCATTATTAAGTCTAATGTGTCCCTGACCAACATACTTCTCTACTCAACCACTCATCTCAGGGGCATCTTAGCCCACGCTTAGGGGTGCCCATGTCACCTACCATGGTATTGTATTTGTTCTTTTTCCCATTTCTTGGATACATCAGCTTCTCAATCATCCAAATCCATCGTGCCACTAAGTCAACCACATGCACCCAATGAAAACCTCAAGTATCAATTTTTCAACACCTTGTGTTGGTGTGCCCTCGCCCAACATCAACTTTCATCATATTTTCTATGATATCTTCTTCACAAATTGTGTGATGCATATGTCTCCCATGGCACACACCTTAGTTAAAGGCACACCCAACTCTAGGGCCTAACAGATAAAGTGACTGATGAGATTATGCACGGATAGCTTGCCATGATGAATAGGTTGCTCATATTAGATAAGGGAAGAATTTATCATCCAAATTACCTTCCCAAGCCTTACTACAACAATGATAGGATCTCAAGCAACAATGAAACCCACATAGTGGTAAAAAAATTCCTCAACAAAGTGTACCTAATACTCTTTCCCCTACCAATATAATAAATTGAGAGGGTTTTCCTTTTTGTCAAATTTATAATTATTTCCATAGCGAAGAAGAATTCCCTCATAATCATGTTGAAGAGGAGGATAGCCCAAAACGTTTAAACTTAATAAATGACTCCAATCCCTCTACTATCTTTCCAAATAAAAATTTCCCTCTCCATCAACAATAACATGAAGAAATGACTAAAGGATATGCGAGGAATATTGAGCAAATTAATGCTCTTGAAGCTAGGGATAAATTCAAAGGGTTTCATTATAAAGGAAAGGTAATGAGCTAGGAAACCCTGAAACAAGTACAAGTGATGCCCCAAAGAGTGGGATTAGGGCACCATTACCATTTAATAAGAACAATCCCAAACCTATACCTCCCCACAAAATCAATGAGATATCATTAAATATAGATTTGGGAAATGTATTGACTAAAGCAAATGTGTCTATTCCTATCCTAGAGTTGGTTAAGCTTGAACCCCAAATAATTCAAGTAAGGAAGATTCTAAACCTTGATAATGAACCTAAATATCCTCTTCTAATATTGCAAAAATGTATGTGAGTGAAAGAATGGATGGCATGCATCTTTCCTGTTGTCATTAGTGGTCAATGATTTTATGTTACACAAATGTATGCTTGACTCTGGAGCCTCTACAACTGTGATTCCTTTTAGGAGTCATGAATCAATTGGAATTACAAATTACTAGACCCTATAGGGATGTGTGTGGATTTGACTCAAAGAATAATATTATCCAAGGTTTGATTAAATATGTTAAATTGTACCTAGTTTTTGACATTGATATAGTTGTACTCATGGACATAGTTATTATTGATGTTTTTGATGCTTGAGGTATGCTCTTATCAAGAAAATGGTTAGACACTATTGGTGGGCACCTAAAAATGGATTTTTCTTATGCTAGTATGCCCATATCAAATGGAAAACCATTTATCATGTCTAAGGAACCACACATTACATATTATGTTGAAGCCACCAAGAAGCAAAGAAACTTTGCATTTAATGTGTATAGAGGATTGGGGGATGAGAATCCTACTAGTTAAAGGATGTCAAATGATCCATTTCCCTTCCCCTTTTCACCTAGAGGGTCCATCTGAAAGGAAGAAAGTACTGAGCATTTGAACCTACAAGTGGCATGTAAACTCTTTGAGCCTAGTATTATTGGGAAACCAAAGGTTGATGAAGGAATCGAGGGAAATTTATATCAAATGAATCATTTAACTTCCTCCAAAGAGATTAAGAAAAGAATAAAGAACAAGAAGAAATAATGGATTAAGAGGAAAGGGAAATATTTCCATGTCTGTGATCTTGTCCTTGTTGATGAGGACCCTTATCCATATAAGATCCATGGAGAGGTATGGGTTGACTAATCCTATATATCTAACCTTGATAGGGTTCCTCTTCCATCACCAATGTATGGAAAACACCTCCTATTTCAATGGAACCCAATGCACTTAGTAGTAGATAATTAGAGTACAAATATGTGCTTGCATTGATTTTCTTGCATCCTTATTTAATTGTCTACATGTTGATTTTTCTTGCATACTTAGATTTATATTTTATTTTAGCTAACATTTTATCAGTATTATTCTCCTATATAGCAAGGATGATGATTAACATCTTGCTGAGTTTCTATCAACAAGTTTCTTTTATTGTACAAGTAATAGGTCTACAAGTACAAAAGACTATTGGGATTCTCATACACTTCTCATTTGAGCACATGGATCATGCACTCTAGAGTGAGCACATGTCCCTAATTTGGAGCTAGATGTTACCCACCAAAAATGGCTGAACCCCAGGAGAAAATATGTCTCCCCATTGGTTAGCCAACCAACTAATATCCTTATGATGATCCACATATAACTTCACTTTAAAACTCTCCACCTATGCTCTGATTAGTGCATTCTCCCATCTTGCACGCTTCTCGAAGGAAGGTGGGTCATATATCAAAAGGTAAACTAACCATCTCTAATCAAGTTATTTAATTTAATGTTTGGGGCATATTAATATTGATCACATGCCAAGCTAGATGATTGACCACTTTTGATTGTACCCATGTTCCTATGCTTCACCTAGGAGATTATCCTTTGCCTATAGTCTAGTGTGACCTCCCCCAAGTCCCTTTTCTTCAACTATTAGGAGGGGAACTAATAGGAGGAACTTATTGATATAGTGTGCCCAAGGTAATCCTTACTTACCACCTTCCACTTCTACCTTATATCCACTTCCATTATTTGGGTTGATTGTCATAGGTCATTAGGACTGGCACCCCTGTTGAAGAAATCAAGGAAATTTTAGGGATTTCTATTGTAAATTAGTGAAGAATGAATTGGTTTCTTGGTTTCCCTCATATAAATAAAGGGGAATCATTTTCACTTATTCACTATCACACACACTTTTATCTTCTCTCTTGAGTGGGTGCACATTGGCATTCTTATCCTTTTTCTCTTGGTCACTATGGATGAATGATGGAGCATATTATATTTGGACGGATATTTTTGCAGTAAGAGACTAAATTTGGATTGATGAAATGATTCTCGATTGAATGGTGTAAACTTATTGTCATTTTTCTTCCATTTTCCATGCAATTTTCTTATTAGGATTTCTATTGTGCCATATTTAAATTTACATTTAATAACATTTATTTTTCCATATGTTATTTTCCTTTAAGTGTAAAGTGAATTTATTAATATTTGAAAAGAAAAATATGGCATTTATTGAAATTTCACCCCAAATTTAGGGAAACATCTCTAGTTTATGTTACTTCTATGCATTTTTAAGCTTTAAAACCTTAAATTTGACCTATACTTGCTTTCCTCCTTGACAACCTTTAATCCTTTCATTCATAGGCCATTTCCTTGTTATTATATGCTTTTGCATGTTGTAAATTTGCATATCATAAAAACCATAACTTATAACAACTTTATTTATTTTATTGGTGTTGGTGGAAAATGTACTTAAACATCTGTAACTCTTATCTCGACCTTCAAGGATTTTCTAATACCTTATTCCATAATCATTAGACTCTTATGACATTTGAATCCTCTATTGAAGACCTTTCTAGGTGATTTATCGACAAGATCCTTAGAGATCCATTTGGCTTGGAACCTTAGTCATCTAATCTATAAGTTTTTCTAGGGAATCCTCCCTTGTGTGGATAGCATCCAACCACTAAATAATAGGAGTCACTAAGGTGATAATGGTGATCGAATTCTTTATTTTTATAAGAACTATATTGCCTAGTGTGGCATTGCACTAGGTCTACTAGATTTTGTGGTAATAATCACTATATCCAAAGTTGTGGGATGAGGCTAGAAACCATACAAAATATATTTAGAATAGAGTTACTCATGAATATTTGAAGGAATGACACTTTATGAATCCTTAAGTGGTAAGAAACTTAATGTCACACACTTTAGGATTTTCAATTCTCTTGCATGGTTTCATATCTATTCTGATAGAAGGAAGGCTACGTAACATCAAAGTAGGTAGTATATATTTTTTGTATATCTAAATGGAGTGAGTTGATCTAGGTTTTTATATTCTTCTCTATATATCTTATTAATTAATAGGAATGTCGAGTTTGAAGAAGGTCCATTACATGTACATTAGAATAATATTGTTACATCTTCTCCTCCATTAAACTTGTCAATCTTAGGGATACTTGTTTAGAGAAAATTTTAGATATTGATCTAGAATATTAGTAGCATGACATTAAATATGTAGAGCATATACCATGATGGGTACAACATACTCTTCAGAAAGCTAGTGATCTAGGGGTGATCTTGTTGATCCGCAAATAATAAAATCCTAGTTTGTGAACCTTTTGCAAGATACTATTTCCATGGAGCCTCTACTTCCTATTCATTGTTATATGATGCTTGGATAGAATCTTTAGACCTATGCAAAGTCTGTAGGAAAGCATGATTGGGAGGTAATGATGAAAGAAGAATACAATTCCCTCATTGAGAAGAAAACATGGGAGTTGGTTCCTCTTCCATTGAATAAGAAACTTGTTCCCTGTAAGTGGATTTAAAAAAAAAAAGAGCTATAGATGAAATTATTAAAAATGACAAGCCTCGATTAATGGCTAAGGGTTTCTCACATGTACATGAGGATACTTTTGTACCTGTGGCCAAGATGGATTCCATTCGGTTATCTCTACCTATTACAATAGCTAGAAAGTGGGAGGTACACCATATCGATGTGAAGATCATGGAGATCATGATGATGAAATAATTATGGTAGGAACAATGGTATGTTAAAGATGCATCATTAGTACATATATTGAAGAAATCATTGTATGGACTTAAGCAAGCATATTTCACTTGGCATGCAAAAATGGATTCTTACCTTCTGTCTCAAGGTTTCCTTCATTGAAAATAAGATCTTAATGTGTATATCATGAGGCATATCATTTATCTCTTATTGATAGTTCTATAAATATATGAATTACTCATTAGAGGGAGTTCATTCTCATCATTTTCTATAATTATGTCTACCTTGTGTGACATGTTGTCTATGATAGATTTGGAATTGTTACATTGTTTCCTTAGTATTGAATTTATCCAAGTTAACTTGGGAATAGATATGACTCAGTACAAGTATGGTAGAGATCTCCTTGAGAAGTTTTCAGATGAGAGGTTGTAAGCTAGTTGCATCATCCTTCCTGTCTAGGGTCAAGCTAGAAGATTGTGGTGCTACACCTTTGGTTGACTTTAGTAGGTATCAATAGTTGGTTAGGAGTCTTCTCTACCTTAATCACTTTCATTCTGACATATCATATCTAGTTGGATCAGTTTCTAGGTACATGCAAGGGCCACATGAACTTCATTAGAAGGTAGATAAGTGGATACTTATGTCAAGCAGGCTACTCACTTTGGTATGCATTATGCAATAAGATATTATTTATATGTTGGTTACATAGGTTCATACTGGGATTGTGATAGCATCGATTTCAAGTCCACCTTAGGTTATTTAATCAACCTTGGATGTAGTCCTATACGTTAGCTCATGAAAACAAATAAGCCATTTCTTTGTCATCCAAAAGTGCAATGAATGCTACTATACTAGTCATATGGTTGCAACACCTCCTCACAGAGTTGGGTGTTTAGTTTCATTGTACGATTGTTATTTGGTGAGATAATTCAAGTATATTTAAGTTTTGCAGTGATGTAATACAATAAAATAGAACCAAGCATATAGAGGTACACATGCACTTCATTTGAGGATAGGTATATGGTGGGGTCATTAATTTACAATATTATTCTTCTTTAAAGTAGGTTTAAAACATATTCACCAATACCTTCAATGAGTGAAATTTTGTGATTTTGTAGGATCTCTTATTGGTGAAGGACACAACTACAAAGTAGTTGATTTTGTTTGCATTACATTCTACTTTTAGGTGGAGTTTTATTTCCACCGGGTTTTCCATATTTACCTAACTTTTCTCATAGTTGTTTTTCATAATTACTTTTACCTAAATACCTAACATGATTGAAAATTATTATCACACATTTATTGTGCACATCCTAGTTGTGGTTCGGGGGAGGTGTTTGAATACATGCACATTTACTACTATTTAGGAGGAATTATATTTATAGTATGTCTATTTTCAGTAGGTGTTGCCATGTAATATGATATGTGGTAGTGATTGGGAAGTGACTAGGGAGTGACATGGTTGTGACATGGCACCTAGATCAAACTTCCTTATTCTTATCCCCGTCATACACAAGTGCACACTTCATTTCTTATTTCTAAAGAAAACCTTATCCACATATCATTTTATTCTTGGAAACCTTATCTCCTCAGATTTAATATTATTTTTGGAGTTTATTTGTATTTTTGGATTTAGGAGTTGCATGTGCAATTTTTTCTTCAATTTTCACTTATTTATGGATCATACTATATTTAGTCAACTCTATTATTGATTCCAACTCCATTTTTGTGTTAGTTAACTAAAACTAAGAGGGAGTCACCTTTTTCCTTTTTGCACATGCACAAGGAACCCTAGCCTTTTGTGCATCGTTCCTTTCTCAACTAGCTATTATGAATTTGTACTCAAGACAAGCAATGTAAGATAAGGTATTAAAATTGTTCTTTTAGTCTAAAGAGTGATATTTTATTCTCTTTTCTATTATTTTATTGCAATTTCTAGTGTATATTTTTGGCACAACTAGATTCTTATGCTTGTGCTTAAAATCCTAAATATATTGTTAAGTTGATTGAGAATTATGCTGCATGTGTGAATTTTTCTTCAATTTTCACTTATTTATGGTTCAGCATATCTTTAATCAACTCTATTATTGATTCCAATTTCATTTTTGTGTTAGTTAACTAAAACTAAGAGGGAGTCGCCTTTTTTCTTTTTGTGCGTGCACAAGGAATCCTAGCCTTATGTGTATCGTTCCTTTCTCATCTGACCGTTATGAATTTTTACTCAAGACAAGAAATGTAAGATAAGGAATTCAAATTGGTCTTTTAGTCTAAAAAGTGGTATTTTATTCTCTCTTCTCTCATTTTTCTTGCAATTGCTAGTGTATATTTTTGGAACAACTAGATTCTTATGCTTGTGATTAAAATCCTAAATATACTGCTAAGTTGATTGAGAATTTTGTGTTGTTTATTATATATATATATATATATATATATATACACACACACACATACACATATATATTGTGTTTGCAATGTCATGTGTTGTTCCCTATGGTTCAAATGCATGCATTTCAAGCATTGGATCCCCTTTTAAAGACTACGCACTAGGGAATACACAGTGTTAAGTCAATTGAGCATCGTTTGCGGTTTATAAAATTTCTTCGGATCCCCTTTTAAAGACTACGCACTAGGGAATACACAGTGTTAAGTCAATTGAGCATCGCTTGCGGTTTATAAAATTTCTTCGTTTTTGTTATGTTTGCAATGTATTGCACCAACTTGTGGTCCCATGTAAGCACTGGGGGTTTGAATATATTATATATTTTGTGTTATCATGTATATGTAGAGACTGTTTGTGTACATGAGATAATGGTTTGGTAGTAAAGTAGGTGTAGAAACCCCATGCCCATGCAGGTTCAATTTCCATTAACGCTCAATACAATGGAATAGAGTGAGGGAATTACCTTCAAAATTCAAGGTTGTGTTGATGCCTTGAAAATCATTGCATCAACATCGGGGAAAACCACCCGGTCTGGACCTTAAAGCAGCTCCTTTTCTGTTTGGTGTGGTGGCTCCGATTGGATATAATGGGACCAGTTTCCCAATGATTTATAAGTGGTATGGATAAGTGATCAATTTTTTAATATCTAATGGGAATGATGGATGATCTATTCTAAAATGTAACAATATAGAAGTAACTAACCTATCCCGAGAGTCTTTCTCTTAGTGCAATTTTTTATGGTTCTCATTGACAAGTAGGCATATAGATAACTCTACTCATAAACAAAAATATTCATTCATATGATAATTACTTTGTTCAAGTGGTTGAACAAAGTAATAATTAAAACGCTATCACACTAATCTTTATATATTACTGACACACATATATGAAAGATAACAACTCTTAAACATTCAATAGTGATAAGTCAAAGAATTGTTGTAAGAGCATATACATATATCAATAATAGCAAAATAAATAAATGCTGATTCACATAAAAGCATGAAGCAAAAACATAAATAGTAGTGCCGTATGCATTTGAGCCTCTTCCTATATGAATCACATTTAGATCCTGCCTTTTAACTTGGAAATACTTTCACAAGAAGCAATAGTGCATATCACATAAAATCATTCTTCATCAAAACTCAGAATTCAAATCCAGTTTTTATAAAAATAAATATATCGGAAGCACAGTAGTGTAACTTCTGATCCAAGTCTTAATACAAAGTTTTAGGACCCTTTCTAAAAACATGAAAGGTTCTATAAATACTACTTAAACTAACAAACTATGAAATAAATATGCTATGCGCCGGTATAACCAAATCACAAAAAATGTGAAAATCATCTGGAAATAGGCATGCTGCAGTCAGTCAGAAATGGTTCATTGTATGGGCTGATCATCTTGTGATTGGAGCTAACAAATGGTAAGCATCGGCTGAAGTTCTGGTGGGTGACTCATGCATGAGTGTAACTGAGCAGTGTATGTGGAAGCATTAAGTTTGGGAATCATATGGACGATTGCATCGGTGAGGCATTTCATTGCTGTCCGTTGACTATATGGCTTGACAAGGAAAAACCAAAAGCTTTCCCATGTTAAACTTTGAATACCTGCGATCAATCTTTCCCTCTACTCCAACTCCTATTTCCACGTCTGTTCTAATGCTTTTACTGGTGGAAGTTTTCCTGGAGAACACTCTGTTATTAAATTTGATAAATAAAGACTATTATTAATTAATTCAACCAGGTTGTTTGTTGTCGATCTGCGTCTTGATGTTGCTCTTTCTGCCTTCATTAGTTGAGATTTCCATTCAGTAAATAGAATTTCTTGATGTGGTTCTAGAATTTGTGGTAGAATAGCAGCTTTTCCCTCTTTAGATTCTTGCCAAGAGAGAAAATTTGTTAATCTTTCATCTGCTTTTTCCAAGTCCAGTCTCGCATCTACTGATTTGTCAACCATGGATGATGAAATTTCACACAGAGGAAGAACCAGTGAGAAATTATGACATAATAGGCTCAACTAACTAGACAATGCCTTGGTAATTTGTAGAGCCTCTGATTTGAATTCTCCCACTTGGGGATATTCCTTGAATCTTTCTATCTGAACTGTTAGTTGAGTGATTTGTTCTTCCTTCGATTTGCTCAGTTGTTGATTGTTCTATCTTCTGTTGTTTCTCCTGTGCCTGTGCTTCTAGCAAACTGATTGCTTGGTCTTTTTCTTTTATCAAATTCCTAACCTCCGATGCTTTATCCATTGTGGTTGTTGTGTATGCTCCAGCATATTGAGAAAGTTTGGTGAGATCTTTAGAAGGATTAACTTGCTCTCTCCATACCACATTTGTTATCTCCATTTGTGAAGTCAAAAGAGAAGATTGATCAATTTTCCTCTTTTTCCTTTGTCTTTTAATTACAACCCTATGCTTAGGGCTATAGAAGACATCTAATGGTGGTATCTCTTCTATGTGTAAAACAATATCATTGGAGGGATTTTCAGGGATTATTTCTACATCCTTTTGAATCGTGAGTGGGTTGTTAGTTCTTTCATTCGGAACTATGTTGATTACTGACTTCTGAGTGGTAGTCACCTCAGGTGTGCTGAATCCTTAAATGCTCTCAGTATTACTAATGATGGAATCAAATTGCTACCATTCCTTGATTAGTTTAGGATCAACATAAATGTTTGAATCAAGGGGTCCACTACTTGTTTCATGTCTCTACTCCTGCTCTAGAAACTTTTCCTTTTCAGGAACCTTCTCCACTACGAGTATTCTCGGCATCTTTCTGTTCACTTTGACTCTGTGGCTAAACTGTTGGGGTTGTAGCTAATAGATCCAAAGGCAGAGTTTGCAACCTCTGGGCTCTGAGCCTATTGAATTTTTCTAACCCCTCTTCTCCATATTTAATACGAGCTAATCCTTTAACCCGATAAAATATTTCAACTGAAGCAAACAAATTATCAAAATCATCTTTTTCATGATCAAATCTGGTGAGTTTAGCTTGAGAAGTAATGTTATAGGCAACCTTCCTTGGGTCAAATTGCCTATTCGGAATGGTGGAAAGATTTAGCATCTGAATCTTCTCTGCCTCTTTCTCTACATGTTTATAATCATGTAAGGTAAAAATGCCACACCTTAGGGGAAATGTAGGCCACATATGCTTCTTGGAATCCCTCAAGGTTTTTGACATTCCTTCAACTGTTACCTGATATGCCAACTCTCGGGCTAATAGTTTGTCAGGAACATATAGAGGAAGAACATGGGGTTTGGTAAGACTGCCAAAAAGACTTACATAAGTGAATTTTTCCTCTCCGAACCAACTACCCACTACTGTTAGGTCAATTGCTGATTCCTGAGATATCCTAGGGGCAAGTTTATTGAATATAGAATAATATACAAGTAGGACAAAACCATTGCAAATTTTGTACAAGTGATTCTTATAGTGGGCCTTCCACAACCGTTTGTGATAGATATGAATAGGATTAGGATCTTGGGAAGTCCACTTCCATCTGAGTACAGGGTATTCAGAATTAAAACAAATAATATCAAGAATATATGCATTGTAGTAAAACGAAGGAATGATCCAGGAAGTTGTATACATTTTCCTTCTGTATTCTAGTATCTCAGTGGCTATTCTATCAGATAGAATGTTTACCCAATCCATAACATAGCCATTAATCGTAGCTTCCATTAATGGGACCATATATATAGTAAATCTTGCAGAATCATGTTGTCCCCATAGTCTACACATCATAGCGCTATCATAGCAATAAGGAGAAGCTAGTGAGTCAACATAATACTTAACCGATGACTTGTGCTTATGTTTCTCCAGGAAATGCCTCCAGTGTCTGATCGGGTCTGATTCCAAGTCATTTTATCTTGCAAATGCTTCTAGGAATGCCTTGTTATAGCTCTTCTCGTGCGGAGGTAGATGGTACATTTGCCTGAGATCTTCAGGTTTAAATGACCTGAATGTTCTTCCATCAGCCATGGAAAATGTTCTATCTGAAGTTGGGATTTTCTCGACGGCCCATCTAACCACATCAGCGTATGGAAAAATTTTGGCTTGCACTGCTATCCTGTGAAGGTATGAACATGCCAATTCTTTGAGAGTTCCTTCTGACTTGCTGGTGGAATCGGATGTGGCTTCCTCTTCCAATTCTTCGGGCTCCTCTGCTTCTATCAGATTGTAGATGCTTTCCCAACTCGCATTTCCCAAACCGAAACATGTTGTATCTGATATTAATCCCTTCTTACTCGGTTTTGGTTCTTTAGCTACAGGGGTTGCCTTGGCCTTCTTAGATTTCTTTGCCATCTTCTTCGAATTCATGAGTTCAAAGAAAATTTGCACAGACAATTAAAAGCCATAACACAAGGATATTGCTGCTGAAAGCCAATATGAAAATGAACAGAATTAAGGCAATTGGCATATGATAAGTCGGACGCAGTTAAGAACCACCATGAGTGAAATATTTGAAGGATTTACTCTTAACTATGAAATTTAATAGCCGTTCGAGCCACCAATCGTGATGAATAAATACCATAAATACCTGTCTCATCGATCATATATTGAATGATTATTTCAAGCGTGTCTTTGGATTTCCCCGATTGACGATCGACAACAAATCGCAAATCGCAATTGGGAGTTTCAAAAGGGTAAGGCTTTTTCACTTGCAATGAATATCTTTGATTGCCGATAAAGTGATATTATAATAGGGCAGGGTATGTTTTCGTTAAATTGGTTTGATTTATTAATTTAAAAGACTTATGCATGCAAACCATTTCGCGAATGTTTTCTTTTTGAGATGCGCGCCTTATTTATTGATCGCAATCAGGGGTTCGGATGGTATTTTAACTCTTTGTCATATGATACCTCCGATTGCCGATTGCGATTACCTTTATCGGATCAGAGGATTTGATGAGGCCCTCTTTATGTGTGTCTCTTTGTCATTGCGATATGTGATCTCTGATCGCTTTATCACAATGTAGAATTATTTATAATGTTTTTTAAAGGAACACTTTGTACTTTTCAAAAGGCTTTACAAAATGAATTACTTACATCGGGCCTCTTGATAAAGGTTTTTCTTATAATGAGGTCAATACCAGATTTATTTATCAACTCATAAATCTCACTAAGTTTATTTTAAAAAGGGGCCCATTTCTTATAAAAAATTTGTGTAAAAGCTTTTTAGAAATGGGGGGTTGTTGTACAACACAACAATTGGCGATTCACCGGAAGAAATAGTTATCTCTGAGAAAGTAATTTAATATTTTAACCTTCTTAATTTGAAAACCTTAGTGGATAGAGAAAATCTAATTTAACTGGGTAATCATAAACTCTGAATATAATGAAAACCATTGTTGCTATCTCTTGCTCATCTCAAAATTAAATACATTCTAAGTTTAAGTAAACCTTAACTGGTTGATAATGATAAAACAATACACTTCTCCAACTTAGCTTATATAATGGCTCTCCTGCCACAGGTAGAGCCTATGCTGCTAGAAAACGTCTATAGTCTCGACATGGTTACCTTTTAACCATTTAATCAGTCATTGTCCCATCCATTTCAGAGTATAATTTAAAAGAATGAATCCAAAAGATATGTTTCCACATATTTTGTATTGCATTTTTCTTTTTTCCTTATTTCTTTATTTTGTAAGATAAAAAGCCATTGTCCTGGTTTGGTGTTTAGCTGTTGACAATGCCATTCATTGGTTGTAATTTAACTAAACAAGTTGGCTCGTGATGAGACCCCTTGTCTTATAATTATAAGCCATTACCCTATTTTGGTATACAGTGTTGGTAATGTCAGTTGAACTAGTCCCCTATGATCATGGTAAGCAAGCTCATGATAAGACCTCTTATCTTCTTATATCAGATATATTTTTAGAATTACACTCTGAAAAATCATAAACTTTGATGGATGGGGTGAATAATTTTCTCCCTAAGAGAACATGGATGACATTTTTAAGAGTTGAAGATGCTAAGATTGGATCGGTATTTGCTTTCTATTGATAACCTTTTTTTAGGCTTTTAAAACTTAGAACGATTTACAGTATTTTCAAGTTTCGAGAAGATTTTACAAAAATAAAAAGAGTTTTTAGAGTTTAATTATACCTAATTTCCTAGAACTTTCTTCTTTTCCTTCAAGGCTTCCATCTATCAAAAGTAAATATTAACATTATTTTTCTTTTAAGTAACCTTTTCAAAATAGTAAAAACCAATAGAGGGCTATTTACAACTTTATTTTCCAAGAAAGAAACTAAACAAATTATTCACACAAATAGAGCTGAAAATTGAATATTTACAGAGTGAGAAGGGGTTACCTCCTCAAGTGAAGAATTTTTTCAAAATAAGCCCATTGACAGGAAGAGAATCTCTCTTTCCTGATAGATCTTGCAATATGAATGTTTATGGGCCTATCTTCTCGCTGATTTGAAATGGTCCGAGCCACATCTTCTAAAATTTAGTGTGTTTTCTTTTATCTTCGTGGGCTTTGTCCCATTTCAAAACAAGATCACAAACTTGTAAAAAATTTGGGCCAATGGAAGTTGTATCAAAAGAAGACTTAATAATTTGTTGATGCTTCGCATGTGTAGTTCAGGCTTTCTCCCTTTCTTCTTCTATTTTCAGGATCTGATTATGTCTCAATTGGATAGAAGATGAGGGATTTTCTTCAATAAACTGCACTAAGGCTAGTGATAGAAGTACTAAGTTTGCTGGTATGACAGCCTCTTTTCCATACACTAGATTAAACGGAGAAGTGCTTATTGAGGCCTTCTATGTTAAATGGTCTGCCTATGATGCAAATATCAAAGACTTATGCCAATTCTTATGATTCTGATCAATCATTCTCTTAATAATTTTGATAAGAATTTTATTGGTGGATTTTGCTAAACCATTACCTTGAGGATAGTAGTTTGCAGAATATTTCTATTTGAATCCTCTTTTGATAGCAAATTCAAGTATGGAATTACCAAAGAAATAAGATGCATTATAAAAAATTAGAGCATTTGGGACACCAAACCTGGTAATGATGAACAGGTCTATGAATTCAATGATTGCCTCAGAGTTTGTTGTCTTCAAAGGAATTTCTTCTACCCACTTAGTAAAATAATCCGTAGCTATAAGGATGTACCTGTGTTGTTTGGATGAATGTGGAATAATTTCTCTAATGATATCCAATCCCCACTATTCAAAAGGCTGCTCAATGTTGACTAGTTGCAAAGGGAAAGCTGGCTTTCTTTGTTTTCCACTGGAAGTTTGACATATTCTACATTTCCTTACATACTCATGAGTATCATTAAATAAGGTGGGCCAATAATACCCAGCATGAATAATTTTGTGAGCTGTTGTATCAACTCCAAAATGTCCTCCTGTTGGACCATCATGTAATTCCTGTAAGACCTTTTGCGCTTCAGGTTTTTCTAAGCATCTTAACAAAATCGAATCATAATTCTATCTAAACAACACATCATCAACACTCATGAAGTTTTTTTCTTTCATTCTTATGGCACATTTATTTTTACAAGAAATTTAGAAGGAGCATATCCATTTTTCAAACAAAATTCAAATCTGCATATTGAGATTCAGGATTGATGGTACTTATCTCATTGACTTCTTCAATATTGTTGGTACCTTCATGTTCCTGAATATTAGAAGCTCCTACTAACGACCTGCAAAAACCTTGGCCTTTGACAATTGTTGCTGGTCTTTGGGGTAATTTCTAGAAACACATATAACTCTACTAGTAAGGAAAGTGGCTCTCACTAGAAGCCAAATTCAACATAAGTTTCCACATTTGATGATCGAACTTCACCAAATGGATACCCTTTCTTCCGAAGTGGGGAATATTGTCTTAGGTGGATGCTAGTGAAACACCATGGCTAATAATTATTTCTACTATTGGAGGTTTACAAGCCCATGATTTTGGTAAATCATGGCATCCACCCATGATATTTGAAAGGTGGAAGAAAACAAAATAAAAATATAATTATACAATTAGCTTTTACTATATACAACCATTTTTTATATTTTACCATTGTGACTTTTGGTATTCACCCATGGTTTTTTGTAAGCCATGGTATTTGAAATATAATGAAAGATCATGACTCTAGGTGAAAAGGCACCTGTACATAATATAAATATAGGCATTCACAATTTTAAAAGCCATGAAATTTCCCATGGTGCAGCCTTATAAAATTTTTACTATTTAATAAAGATAATTAAGCTCTTCTCATATTATTTTTTACCCTACATTATTTCTTTATTCACTTATGATATTTTCTATTGTCAATATTTAGTCTCATTCCTCAGACAAGCTGGATCAAATTTCATGAATGAATGTTATGAAAAAAAACAATTATCAATGTTTTGATAAATTGTTGGCTTTGAAGTGAGTAGTATAAACTCTTGACCCTAAAGAAAGTAAAATGGGAAAACTATTCACTAAGAAAATTCTAAGAGATTCATCTTAGTGGGGAGAGTAATTATGACACTCTCAGCCTACACAATTATTTTAATTGCTGAAGGAAATGCTCGAATACATTGTGACGACTTGGAATGGATGAAAAATAGATACATTATAAAATAGTGATGATATGTATTTATATAATGCAATTAATGTTTATTTTCAATTTGAAATGTTATGCATTTGGAAATGATTGGATTGTTGAGAATATGGCTATTTGGAGGCCTTTTTAGTGATTGTAATGAATATTATATTGAAAGGATTTTATGCATGAAGACTAATAATTGTTTCCCTGAGTGGAAATGTAGATTGCAGGTAAAATGACCATGAGTATCGTATTGAATGTAAGCCAATAAGAAGTTTGGGCCTTATCACCTATAAAAGAGCAAGACATTATGATAAAGATTCTCATATTTAGGAAATTTTGTTTTTGTATGAAACATGTTGAAATCACATATTTTTTATTTGAATTATGATGATTAATCTCATATAAATTGTGTACATGTTATATAGGGTAGATGATGTATATATCCAAGGAGGATAAATTATGGCTATAAAATTGATATTCCAAGAATAAGGCCATTGTGGTGAAACTAGAAACCTATGACATGCCTTGATTTGATTTGCAATGTGTTATTCCATATTAAAGAAAGCTAAAGGGATGCCTTGGATATAAGACACTATAAGTATCCGCAACCTTCCTATGAAAGTAAGCATTGGAAAATTATGGATCGTTTGAGGGACTATGTACTAGTGAAAGGAATTATTGATTCTAGAGGGTGAATCACTACAAGGAAAAGGACACTTGAATGAATATGTTGAGAGAGATTCACTTTACATGCTAGATGGGATCATGAGTGCATTTACGTGTGTTTAAGAAAGTAGTGAGCTAAATTTGTTACCTGTCAGAGCCTTATAAAACAAAAAAAAAAACCATACAAACAAGTATTGAACTGATATTTCATATGTTGAAATGCATGTTTCTCTTAAGGAAACTTGAGATTTCCTAGGGAAAAGTTAATGGCTATATAGGAAATAGGTAATGGTAATGGTTGTTGTAGATAATTTTAAAAATGTGTGTACTAAGGCAATGAAGAGGATGAAATTACATGGACAGTTGAAGAATGAAGACATAAACATTGTTGTATTGAAACAATATCAAAGAATATGTTATTACAAGGGGGAGGGAATGTAACATCCCAATTTATCTATTAGAAAAAAAAATTGAATTAAACTTGCTTAAAACTATCCATAGATATTTTTATTTTCTACTATATTGATCATCACGAGTTTGATATACCATGGTATTTAAAAATTGTAAATATTCTACTTTAACAATTAATAAAATGATGATTACCAAGACTAACAAACCATGAGCATTTATAGGGGCTATGATGCAACAATTGGGGAATTTTTTCAAATGTTGAAATAAATAATGTTTATTTTATAACATCATGTTTTCTTCTTTGCATTCTCTATGGATTTGAAGAAATGAATTTTAATATATTAGTATAAAGTTAATTTCTTTTCTCTCTTTTGGTATGATAATTCTTGTATAAACAAGGTATTTTTATTCTTGGTAGTCCCATTGATTTATATTTTCATTCCTTTTATTTTGATGAATTTTATTTTTAGAAGTAGTTTGATTATGGGTCTTGTCTTGGATTCCTTAGAGGATATTGAAGATTTTTAACCCTTCAAGAGACTTCTAAGGAAGTCTTTGCATTGTTGGAATCAATTTTAGTCCTTTGAGATAAGCCTAAACACTTATCATATATGTTCTTCTTTTGGAAATTATAGGATTAAAAGTCTTGTTCTTAGCCCATATTCGTATGGAATAGTGGGGGATGTGACCATAGGACTAGATAAAAGGGGATAAATGAAGCATAGATTTAGAAAATTTACATGATCCATATTTTATTAAGTGTTTAAATCCAAATATCAAAATCTATCAAATGCGAAAGTCTGACACCTGAGTTCTTTCAAGTGCCAATTTATAGGTATCATATTTTCTCAAGAGTGAGGAACATATGGAATTTATTAAATACTAAATATTGGTGTCTATTAAGCACTGGATTATGGGTATCCTGATTCTAATAGTAGTGGAAGTCTAGGCATCTAAAAACTTTAATAAGTGAACATTATGGAAAAGTTAGGTTCAAATTCTAGGTAAGAAATATATGATGTGGAGTTCATGTGGAAGAGTCTTAAACCTTTTGATGATGTGGCAGAATGATGCGTCATACAAGGTGATGTGGTAGGTTGATGTGCCACACAACTATGACATAAAGGTCATGATTGGATCATGTGTCTTGCTGACATGGTAGGCTAATTTGGTGTGCCAACATGGCATGCCTACATGACATTGTAATAAGCAAAATATGTCATGGTGATTAATGTCATGCAAGCATGGAAGGGATGAAATGGAGGTGATGAAGTGGGGCCTGAAATATGGAAACCCAACTCTTTGTAAAAGGGGACTTTTTGAGAATACTTAGATCTAGACGTTGATAGAATTTGGACTGGATCCTATTAGTTTCCATTTACACTGTGGTATTCCTATTTTCTAATGAAATTCATATTTGAAAACCATAATCTATAAATATTATTTTTCTAAAAATATTGTTCTTTTATAATTTATTTGGATTTGAATATAGAGATTTGATTCATTAACTATAGTAGATATCTAGAACTCTAGCTTTTTGAAAAATGTAATTTTTTTTCTAGATCTTGGTGCTGTTGGGTAGCTTACATGCCTACCCTATATAATTGGTGCAATTCAACAGTGACAGATGGGTATAGGAACTACCATGTGTTAGCCAAATGTTAGACTAAATGACATACTTTGGTGATGAAACATTTACATATGACTACTAAGTGTTATCCATGTGTTAGTTGTACTATCACTGACACAACAAAAGGCAATGAAACTTTTGAGGGCCATGAAATTTATATCATTGGAAAGATATCAAAGAGAATAATATGCTTGTGACCTTAAAAAAGAAGCTTAGGGTGAGAAAGAAGAGGAATGTTAATAATCACATATCCTTAGGGTAGATTAAAGAGTTGGGACTTAAACAAAACAATGAGCCCATAACAAAGAAATCATGTATCATGTTCTACATATTGCCATTCCTTGTCTGAAATTTGGTTATATTTATAAATTTTAATTTTTAATAATTAGCATACGTTATAGTAGTACAATGAAACAAAATTCCCACACGCGCTAACATGTCACCAAAGAGTAGAACCTAGGTGTAGGGAAAATTAAACCTGCTAGCAACCACTCGGGATATTGTCTTTTGACATATTTTCTTCAACTATTCATTAAAAGATGATTGTCTAATAATTTCTAATTTGATAATTTATTTTAAAGAATATTATAATAATACCATACACTTAGAAAGATTCATTACGGTAAATTCTTTAATTATAAAATAATTATGTATCAATTTTGAATTTAAAAATTTATTTTCTTAAAAAAAAAGGAAAATATTTAATAATAAATGAAATTTAAGGTCCTTCCAACAATGGGTTCCATTATAGAACAATATTTCTAGAGTTTTTTTAACCTTTTTGACAAATTGGTTTTGATAAGAAAAAATAATATATTGAAGAAAATAGAAAAAATCTATTATATAATTATGTTATTAATGTGTCATACACATTTTATTTTTCATTTTTTATTAAGAAAATCAATATAATACTACACTATAAACATTGAATAATATTGTAAAGGTAATATTTAAAACATACCTGGATGGATTGGAAGAAAATAAGGGAGAAGCCATAGTTCTGGGAGCAATGGATTGTTTCCAGACCAATCATATACTCCAAGTATCTATATTCATGAATTTATATGTAAGTGTTCATTCAATTTGTTTAGCATTGAAAAATTAAGTTTAATGAACAATTAGTATAAGTACATACCGCAAGCCATACTTTTCCCCATGAAGGTATTCCGATGGCACCACCGCGATCCAAAATCCATGCACGTGCTTTTTCCATGGCTCCTTCCCCTCCATCAATTTTTTGACCAAGAATTCTCAAACTGACATAGTTTAACACTGTTCCAAACATTGTGCTATCATCCTCAATGTGCACTCCCCAACCTCCATCTTCATTCTGCACAACATCTTCCAAAATGAAATTTATTACTTCTAACATACAAGGGATAAAAATTCTTATCTTGTTTTACTCTTGATGTTTATTCTCAAAAGATCAAGAGAAGAAGACATTGAAAAAATAACTCATATTATTTGCAAGGAAAATGGATGAATAATTTACTTTATATTAGTATAGGTCAATTTTGTCTAGCCTGAGTGGGTTTTTTTAGATAACAATATCATCACACAAAGGCTTTATTCCCCTAAGTGACATGACAAATCTTGGAACTTTTACAAAAATCTAATTTACCTTGGGGGCCAAACTTTAGAATAAGGGGAACTACCTAGTGGATTCCCCCATGAAATGCATTACATGGAAAAGAAGACGAAGAAAGAAGATCAATCTTAACCTTGAATATATTATGTGGTGAGAGATATATAAAATTTAAGGGAAAACCTCCTGATACTTCAAATATCCATGATTAAAACGAGTCTATATAAGTTATTTAGTTATGTTATTTTTTTTTTTTTTTTTTTTTTTTTTTATGCTAGAGGTTTGATGTTGTAACAACCCTGGTCAAAATTCCGTGTAATAAAGTTAATAAAGGTAAAATAATAACCAAGGTCATGCGACACATATTCCAAGCTGAATGTTGAGAAAAAACATCCTAGTGTGCATGTTCATTTGGTTTATCATGGCTAAGGAAAATGGAAAAGGCAATGACAAAGGATTTGGAAAGCCAGGAGACATTAATTAACATTTTATTTACGAAAATAATGGAAATTAGGAAAAAAGGAAGGTGAAAGGTCACAGGTTGCATGTGAGGAGGAAAATGAAGGAAAATAATGGAAAGTTGAAGAAAATAGAGGCCTCATTAATAAAAAGGCTTATGAGGATCAATTGGTACCTTTTTATTTAGTCAATTCAATTTTGGAGCTCTCTCTCCATTCTCTCTCCCACACACTCTTGGACACTTAGAGAATTCTTGGAGCACTCTAGCATTGTATCAAAGAAAGCAAAGGAAGGAAAAAGAAGGAAAAGGGAAGCAAATATCAAGCAAGGAAGAGAAGGATCAAGTGGCTACAACAAGATTACTTGAAGGTACCAATTTGCATGTGTGACTTCCTTGCTATATTTGACATGCATGTGTGTATTTGGTTCTCTTGTTGTCATTGGCATGGGTTTTTCCAGGTGTGAAAGTGATTTTTAGTCTTGTCTTTCCATTTACAGATAGGTATGGTATGATTGGTTCTCTTTTATTTGGTTAAGCTAGATTACCAGATGCTTTCGAAACTAAGTGAGGTGGTCTCTAAAGAAGAACACAAGGCTTAGGAATACCCTAGATCAGAGAAGGTGGGATTGTAGTAAAGTTGGATTTCATGTACCTTGGTGTGCCTAGGAATCCTCGACCGGTGAATGGTGGGATAAACAATAAATCCTAGAGGTGTGTGCCCTTGATAAAGCCTAGGAATCCTCAACCGGTGAATGGAATGATATATGGTAAATACTGGAGGGTGGAGTCTCGATTAGGCTTAGGAATATTCGACCAATGAATGGTGGGATATACGGTAAAGCCTTGAGACTGGGAGACAGGAAAATTCCTCATAGTGTAGGTGGAGAGATCCAGAGGCATCCATGCTTGTATAGGGCCTAGTGATCTGATGGGGAATGCAGTAAAGACTGAGGAAACCTGGTTGGTTTTGTCATGAGTCCCACATTGATGCTTGGAATATGGCACATGAGTGATTGGCTGAAATAAATATTTGGTTCAACCCAATCTATGGTCGGGTGGTTTGAGGAAGTCCCTGACTTGGTTGGATTATGCATACATTAAGAAGAGATCCTTCTCCTTTATTGTTTCATGTATAAACGTACTTATTTATATGTGGTTTTTATGGCTATTATATCCTTGTTATTTATGTTGTTTATATGCTCGTTATAAGCATGGTTTATGAAAGACTTTGGTTATGGCTCTCATCATGACTTGATTAGTACATGAATTTGAATGAATATATGACTTAATAGATGATAATGCAGTTATTGTGATAAGGCATCAATGCTTCTTTACGATTCTTAGATAAGTATGAGACCCTTATGCTCAAATTTATTGTTATGACCTGTAGGTTTCATATTTTTGATATGTTTGACGAAATGCCTATCATGGCTAGTAGGGGTCAGATCAAGTACTTGTACCAGTGATTGCATTAGTAGCCTTATTCCATTGTCATTTATCATTTCTGAAAGTTTTATGAAGTTATGGGTAGTGGCCTGAGACCTAACCCTAAAAAAGCGGCTCAAAATTTGGGTCGCTGGCACATAATTGCTTGAAAAAGTCCGCAGTCATTGACATGCCTTACTTTGGGAGAAAGTGAAAGGCCTCAATTGCATGCATGGATTTTCATGGGAGTGGTTGAGGGTCCATATTAGTAAAATGTCAAGTTTTCTTTGGGGTTGGTCACCTAGACAGGTTGGTTGGCTCTTGAAGGTTCTGTAGCATGCGTGGAAGGTCAGAATGGTTTTGTTTTGTTGATTCCACTTCCTTAACTATACATGGGGATTTGAATCACATCATATTAACCTCTCGTCACATGTTTACCCTAGTGGACCAGTTAGCTTGGGTAAATGTGGGAGGGTGTTATAGAGTGGTATCAGAGCATAGTTCACCCCTTGGACTAGATGGGCGGTGTGTTGGTCATGCATACATGTCGGTTGCATATTTGTTCTTTATGCTTGCGGTCTATGTGCTTGTTGTGTATGCATGGTAGTATTCATGGTTTTAGTCGTGTTTCCATGTGAAAGTTGATGGTGTTGTTGTTGGATGTGGTTTTCATGAGTGTATGTTGGTTATGCATGTTAGTATTTATATGTTGTTATGCGTACATTGACATGGAGATAGTGGTTGTGCATGAGGTCATGGTATGTGGTTGGTATGGTCATGCATTGATAATTGTATAATGGCTGAAATGATGTATTTATACTGTTGTGATTATGATTATACATGTATCATGTTAATTTGGTTAATCTTGCAGACGCGATATCCTCCCCTGAACTATACTGAGGTATGTTGATTATGTTATGTTTTGGTTTTAGTTGACATGGTGTACCTGGAGGAAAGAGATCAAAGATGACTAGCAAGTTGGCATAATACAATTCATGAGATTCTCCCTATGGGTTAGATGAGCAGCGTGGTGGTGGGCATTCTTCTAACTTAGCAGAAACATTGAGAAGTTTGAAGGTATAAATAATAAGTTGCAAGGCAGATAATGATAGGATCATTTAGGCATAAGATAAACAAGAAGAAATCAATGCAATAATCCTTTAGATTTTTTCAGAATTTTAGAGCTAGGGACTACTTTAGATCAGCCATGGAAAGGAGGATAGGATTAATGGGGCAGATGGCAGTAGATCTCATGGTGGACACATGCCATATAGGGATGACATGATTTGAGATGGAAGGCTTTTGGATACTCCGGATAGGAGAAGTGATGGACACATGTTCTATTATAGTTATGGTTCTGTCAGACACTATGATCGTCATCGTTATCATCCGTATAGGAGGAGTGACAAGGGATATTTTCTAGATGAGTTCAAGAAATCCAAGCCACCCACCTTTGATGGAGATTTGAAGAAGTCAGAGGATGCAGAGGCATGGCTACTTGGGATGAAGAAGTTCTTTAAGGTGCATGATTACACAGAGAATATGAAGGCCAAAATAGTTATCTTCAGCCTCAAAGGGAAAGAAAACATATGATGGGAAGATGTGAAATGGGTCAGAGACATCAGGACATAAGACTTGAGTTGGCATGAATTCAAGAGACATTTCATAAATAAATACTTATTAGAGAGGTACTATGAAAACAAATCCAAGGAATTATATGAGCTAAAGATGGGATTGATGACAAATGAGAAGTACATGACTAAGTTCCTAGAGTTATTGAGGTATGTACCATATCGTAAGGATGAAAAAGATAAAGTTCAGAGATTTGTCAATGGATTTCCATTAGCACTTAGAGATCAGATTGAGTATGTTGAGCCTCAGTCAATTAAGGAAGTTATTTTGAAATTGAAGCATTGTTATGAACAATCAAAGCATAAGACATAATCTCAGCAAGGTTGGAAAGGGAAAGATAAAGCTAAAGGTAAATGGAAACTGAAAATAACAAGGCCTTAGGATGTAGGTGAAAAAGAGAATGTTGCACCTTACAATAATTTCAACGTAGTTAGGCAGGGACATGGGTCACAACCTAGAGGGTAGAAGAATAAGGGTGACGATACATGACGATTGCAATGTTGGACATGTGGTAAGGAGCATCTTAGTAGGGATTGTCTGCAGAATCAGGGTGGTAGGCCTCAGATTTACAGTGCATAGGAAGCATAGACAATTGGGGGTGTTGGGAAGAGCATTCCATAGATCTATGTAACATTGGATAATAGGTAGGCATATCACCATGCGTCTATTACTGAGATGGACAGTAAGCTTTGTGATCAAGTTGTTCCTATTTTGGTTGACCATGGATCTAATTATAGTTTTGTTAACCCTGACTTGGTGGATAAGTATGGTTTGAATAAATAAGTGCATGCATAATATTGGTTAGTGTAGTTGGCTACATGTACGAAGAAAAGAGTTCATCATTGGGTAAGTGCTTGTGCATTTGAGTTTAATGGTATGCCTACATCAACACATTTGAATGTATTTCCATTGGGATAATACAATATGATTTTGGTCATGGATTGGTTATATCTTCATAGGACTAAGGTGGATTGTTATGGAAAATCTATTGAGTGTTTGTATGACAATGGAGAATAGAGGATCTTGCAAGGTAAGAAGAAGGAAACATCAGCTAGAATGGTGACAACTATGTAGGCAAAACATAGTCGCAGAAAAGGGTGTGTGTTATTTGCAGTGCACATTTCTAGTGATAAGGGTAAGGAGGATGAGGATGCAAAGGTATTAAGCATGCCCAATATTACAATAGTTTTAGGATATGTTTCCAATGGAGATTTCAGAGTTATTTCCTCACAGAGAACTGGACTTTTCATTAAGATGGTACCAGGGGCAACACCAACTTTGAAGGCATCGTATATGATGATCACTCTAGAGTTAGTAGAGCTAATGTTGGAGTTGAAGGAAATGCTTGACAAGGGATACATTAGGCCAGGTGTATCGTTGTGGGGTGTACCAATGTTATTGGTAAAGAAGAAGGATGGTACTCTTAGGCTATGCATTGATTATAGACAGTTAAAAAAGGTAACCATCAAGAATAGGTATTCGTTGTCAAGGATTGATGACTTGTTTGATAAATTGAAGGGAGTAGTGTTCTCAAAGATGGATTCGAGATCCAAATATCATAATGTACGCATCAAGGAAGAGGACATTTACAAGACATATTTATGGACCAAGTATGGGAATTATGAGTTTTTTGTAGTTCCATTTGGTTTGACTAATGCTCCAACTACTTTTATGTGCTTGATGATTAGTGTATTGCGTCCTTATCTGGACAACTTTGTTATTGTATTCATTGAAGACATCTTGATATAGTTTAAGAATGAGGAAGAACATGTCGATCACTTAGCAACAATGTTGAGATTGCTGAGAGAGCATCAGTTGTATGCTAAGCTTAGTAAATGCAATTTCTTTTAGATAGAGGTACATTAATTAGGGCATGTGGTTTCCAAGGAAGGCATAACGGTAGACCTAGAGAAGATAAGAGCTATTATGGAATCAGAAACTCCTAGAAATGTGGATGAAGTAAGACCATTTATGGGGCTAGAATATTACTACTGGAGGTTCATCAAGAATTCTCTCGGATTTCATATCCTATTACATCACTACAGAGGAAAGGTAAAAAATTTGAATGGATAGAAGAACGTGTAGCAATTTTTGAGCAATTGAAGTAGTTGTTGAAGAATGCTCCAGTGTTAAAGATTGTAGATCTAGACAAAGAGTTTGTGGTGTGTGAAAATGATTGCAAGAGAGTACTTGGAGGAGTCCTAATGCAGGAAGGATAGGTAGTATGCTATGATTCACAGAAACTGAATGAGCATGAGAATAATTATCTGATATATTATTTTGAGTTGGCAGTGATCATCCATGCATTGAAAATGTGGATACATTATCTTCTTGGTAGGAGGTTTGAACTGATGAGTGATCACAGTGGATTGATGTATCTATTTGACCAACCAAATTTGAATTCCAAACAAGCTCAATGGTTGGCCATGATCAGTGAGTTTGACTTTGAGATCATGTACATCAAGGGGAAAGAGAACATGGTTGTAGATTCTTTTACCAGGAGAATACAGGTAAATCATATAACAATTATGAGCTCCTATGGGAGAGATTTACAGAATTAGATTTTAGAGTAAGGAAAACAGGATGACAGGTACAAGGAGCTTATGCACAAGTTAAAATAGGGTACAGGTGGTCAAGATGTGGACTACCATCTTACAACATATGGTTTTCTCAGATTTAGGGATTAGATCTATGTGTTGAATGACAGAGAGCTCAAGAAGAATATCTTGCGATAATTTCATGCTAAACCATATTTAGGTCACCCAGGATACCAAAAGACATTAACAACGATGAAGAAGTTTTATCATTGGCCGAATTTGAAGAAGGAAGTGGTAGATTTTATGGCTAGATGCTTAGACTATCAATAGGTGAAAGTAGAGTGTAAGCATCCAGCTGGGTTGCTTCAGCCGATTATGATTCCAAAGTGGAAATGGGAGGTCATTTCCATGGATTTCGTCATAGTTTTTCTGAGGACATATAGACAACATGATTCCATCATGGTTGTGGTTGAAAGGTTGACGAAGGTAGCACACTTCATTCCGATGAACTCTACTTATTCAACTAATGATGTAGCCCAGGTCTTCATCAGAGATGTAGTGAGGTTGCATGGTGTTCCAAGGAATATTGTGTTAGATAGGGATGTTAAGTTCACTTCCATGTTTTGGAAGGAGATGTTTTCAGGTTTGGGGATAGAGTTGGCCTTCAACACAACTTACCATCTGCAGATAAATGAACAGATAGAGAGGCTCAACAAGATATTGGAGGATATGTTGAGGATGTATGTGATGCATCAGTAAAGGAGATGGGAGGAGTACATTCAATTGGTTGAGTTTGCTTATAATAATGGTTATCAGGAGTCACCGAGGATGAGTCCATTTGAGGCACTTTATGGGCGAAGTTGTAATAATCCCACCAGTTGGAGTGATCCAATGAACATAGTGTTGATAGGACCAGACATGTTGGTAGAGATGGAATAGGAAATGTAGGTAATCAAGAAGAATCTAAAGGAAGTACAAGACAAACAGAAAATTTATGAAAATCGAAACAAGATGTTTAAGGAGTTTCAGGTTGGGGAACAGATGTATTTATGCATCAAGCCCAAGAAGAGCTCCTTGAGGATTGGATCATGTGCCAAGTTGACACCTCGATTTTGTGGACCTTTCAAGATTCTTGAAAGGATTGGATTAGTAGCCTATCAACTTGCACTGCCTCTGATAGTGAAAGTCCATGATCTTTTCCATGTGTCATTTCTTAAGAACTATGTTAAAGATGTTGATCATGTGATTGACTGGTCTATATTGCAGGTGGAGCTAGATGGAGAATTCCAGCTGGAACCTCAATGTGTATTGTAGAAAAAGATGCTCATGCTTCAGAACCAAGTAATCGTGTAGGTTAAAGTGCAGTGGAAGCACTTTGGGCCCAATGAAGCTACATGGGAGATGTCGGATCAGATGTGGCTTATGTATCCTTCTCTATTTGTTGGTTGAACGAATGTTTTTGGTATATGTTTTGGTATACGTACATATGTATATGGATGTAAATACCACCATGAGTTGTGTTATCAAGCTCCAATAAGCAGTATGAGTGTCATGTCATTGTGCTTGTTATGTTGTTATGTTTGCCATGTTAGGTTGCTTCTCAGTGGGTCGATCATTATAAATACTGGAATGAGCTAAGTTATAAAGCTTCATGGGCAGTATGTTTTGCTTTCAGTAGTATTGTTGGTTATAGGTGTCATTGAACACCGAGGACGGTGTTCCCCCAAGGGGGAGGGTTCCCTAAAAACCTTGGTCAAAATTCCATGTAATAAAGTTAATAAAGGTAAAATAATAACCAAGGTAACAAGACACATATTCCCAGCTGAATGTTGGGCAAAAAAACCCTAGTGTGGGTGTTTATTTGATTTATTATGGGTAAGAAAATTGGCAAAGGCAATAGAAAAGGCTTTGGAAAGGCATGAGGCATTAATTGACATTTTATTTATGGAAATAATGGAAATTAGGAGAAAAGGAAGGTGAAAGGTCACAGGTTGCATGTGAGGAGGAAAATGAAAGAAAATAATAGAAAATCGAAGAAAATAGAGGTCTCCTTAATAAAAAGGCTTCTGAGGATCAGTTGGTACCTTTTTTTAGTTAGTTAATTTTTGGAGCTCTCAATCTATTCTCTCTCTCTCTCTCACTCTTGGACACTTGGAGAATTCTTAGAGAACTCTAGCATTGGATCAAGGAAAACAAAGGAAGGACGAAGATGGAAAATGGAAAGAAAGATCAAGCAATGAAGAGAAGGATCAGGAAGCTACAATATGATTACTTGCATATATTGATTTGCATGTGTGATTTCCTTGCTATATTTGTAATGCATGGTACATGCATGTGTGTATTTGGTTCTCTTATTTTTATTGGCATGGGTATTTCTAGGTGTGACATTGATTTTCAGCCTTGGCTTGCCATTTCTGGATAGCCATGGTGTGATGGGTTCTCTTATATTTGGTTAAGTTGGATTGCCAAATGGTTTTGAAAATGAGTCAGGTGGTCTTTGAATAAGAACACAAGGCCTAGGAATCCCTAGATTGGAGAAGGTGGGATTGTGATAAAGCTAGATTTTGTGTATGTCGGTGGGCCTAGGAATCCTTGACGAGTGAATGGAAAGATATACAGTAAATCCTCAAGGTGTGTTCCCTCGAATGATAGGATATATGGTAAATCCTAGAAGGTGGATTCTCGATTATGCCTAGGAATCCTCTACTGGTGAATGGCGGGATATACAGTAAAGCCTAGAGACTAGGAGATATGTAAATTCCTCACGGCGTAGGTGGAGATATTTGGAGGCATCCATGCTTGTTTATGGCCTAGTGATCCAGTGGGGATTATGATAAATCTTGAGGAAACTTGGTTGTTTTTGTTGTGAGTCCCACATTCATGCTTGGAATATGGCACGAGGGTGATTGGCTGAAATAAAGATTTGGTTCAACCCAATCTATGGTCAGGTGGTTCGTGGAAGTCCTTGACTTGGTTGTCTTAAGCATACATTGATAAGAGATCCTTCTCCTTTAGTGTTTCATGTGTAAATTCACTTGTTCATATGTGGTTTTTATGATTGTTATATCCTTGTTATTTTTGTTGTTTATATGTTGGTTATAAACATGGTTTATGAGAGTCTTTGGTTATGGATCTCATCATGATTTGATTAATACATGAATGTGAATGAATATATGACCTAATAGATGATAATGCAGCTATTGTGATAAGATATCAATGATTCTTTACGATTTTCAAATAAGTATGAGACCCCAATGCTCAGATATATTGTTATGACCTGTAGATTTCATATTTTTGATATGTTTGATGAAATACCTCTCATGGCTAGTAGGGGTAAGATCAAGTACTTGTACCATTGATTGCATTAGTATCCTTATTTCATTGTTTATTTATCATTTCTATAAGTTTTATGAAGTTCTAGGTAGTGCCTTGAGATTTAGCTCTAAAAAAGTGGCTTAGAATCTGGGGTCGCTAACATGAAACTACCTGAAAAAGTCCATATTCGTTGCCATGCCTTGTTGTGGGAGTGATTGGAAGGCCTTAGTTACATACAAGGCTTGTCATGGGAGTGACGGAGGGTCCAAATCAATAAAATGTCAAGTTGTCTCAGGCGTTGGTCACCTGGAACGGTTGGTTGGCTCATGAAGGTTTTGTAACATGTGTGGAAGGTAAGAATGGTTTTGTTTTGTCGTTTCCACTTCCTTAACTATACATGGGGAGTTGAATCACATCATAGTATCCTCTTGTCACATGTTTACCCCAGTGGACCAGTTAGCTTGGGTAAATGTGGGAGGAGGGTGTTATAGATGTCAATTTTAGTTTAAGCATATACATTACATGATATATCTCGTCAACCTTGGCTTAACAAGATCTCTCTTATATTAATGCAAATATATAAAATAAAGTGATCTTTATATTACTTTCTTGCCAAAAATATTATAATAATCTATTATAGTTTTTAGATTAATTTAAAATAAAAATAAAGATACATACCTGATGGTTATACATATAGCGGCATATTTCTTTTTGATGCATTTCTGTTAGAACTGTGTTTAATGCTCCTGTCACATATATGAAAATAACCTACACCATGTAGTACCAAATTCATTTTAGAAGCATATTAAAAAAATACATTTACAAAAATTACAGAACATAAAAATTTAAATTATAGTTAAGCGACTATAAAGTTCATGTAGATTATTAATATAATTATTACAAACATAAAAAAATAAAAATAGAAATAAAACATTTATAAAAACACTTTCTGGCCTTAACAAAATATAGAAATTATGCCATCAAAACATGTTATAATTCATTGCTAAGGAAAAGAAGATAAAAAAAGCAAGCAATGTGTTTTAAAGAAAATCTCTCCTTAAAAAAAAAATTGATAATTTTCATTTGATTTATATACTATAATATTATATATATAATATATATATATATAGATTGAAAATTATATATGCTATAATTCACTCTATATATAAAAGATCACAAACCAACAATGGGTTGATTTGTATATCATAATATGATTTAATTTTTAATAAAAAATTAAGTATAAATAAAAGTAAAATATAATAAGTTATATTAGAAAGCCACATTTACTTTATTATATAAAAATAATTTTAAAATTTTAAAATATACGAAAATATTTGATTGTAATAGTATTTTTTGCCACACTTATCATTATATGTTTATATTACTCTGAGAAGAATCCATTTCCCTATGCAAACTTAATATTATTTCAAAAAAGCATTTTCCAAAATCCATATGCAACCTTATGATTATAAACATGCATATGTGTGTAATTCTCTTTAAAGTTTTTTATGTAAAAAAATTTGAAATTTGAAAAAATATATAGTTCAATTATTTTCAGTTGTGATTTACGAGTTAGACTAGAAGTCCACCTATAAGAGCCAATAGCATAACCAATAAAATTAATTTTTGATGGTATAAATACACACCTTGAATTTCCGTCATTTACACCTTAGTACTTGGTATCCATACTCTGCTAAATATTCTCCAAATTAGGTATGCTTATCATGTGCTTTTAAGCACTCCTCTGTCTCAAGGAAGCCCTAGTTCCTTGCTTTGATATTGAGCACTCTTACCTCACATCAGTTTTCTACTATTTAAGACAAGATCCTTAGTGGCCTAGGTAGGAAGGATACATAGCAAGGTTTAATTGGTGTTGATGGCCAGGGTCAGGTAGTATCATAATGATTTCTCTACTGTTGTTCTTCAATAAAACGACTCATATTTTGTTCCCATTTCTGTTGTTTATATTTCATGAATATGAATGTCTAATGGGTATGATTATGGACTAACTTGATTTAAATGTTTATATGCTTTGAATTATGTCATCAGCTCTTGGTTTCTTGATTATCGTGCAAGTTTGAAACCTTCGAATGAGAGGTTAGGGTTTAGACCCTGTGAGATCTACTCCAAACGTAGGATCTACAAGTGAGTACTACTTACTTACTTTGTGAATTTGAAAGAGTTTACATGCTTATCTTAGTTTCTTAGTTGAGATTTTTATTCTGCTCTATTGGCACTTTCAACCCTAGCCCTAGAACTTTTTTCCATAACATTGATAACTAGAAAATCAATACACTTTATTATCTCAACCAAAGATGATAATAATTTTTTCCTAAATGATAATCTAAGGAATATATTATAATATGATTTTATTATTTTATTATCTCAATGAAATATTACATTGGTATTAAAAATATATATATATATATAATGAAAAGAAAATAAGAAATAATGAAGTAAATTTGTATTTATAATTACTTTATAATAACAAATATCTTCATATATTTTATGATAAAAGATAGATTATAAAATTTAAAAGGGTGGTTTGGAGTGAAGAAGTACCGTTATAAGAGTGAAGGAAGCTCTGGAAAGGAAATCTGTGTAGGTAATGTAGTTGTTGGAAATGATATATTTTATACATTAATTCAAGTTATCTTAAAATTATTCTTCCATTAATAAGCAAAAAGAACAATGTTGTGTGGGTGTTTCTTAAGGAAACATACCCCGTAATTTGATTTTATTCAAGTATAAGCTTTTGTAGCCTAGACCAGAGAATATTAGTTACTTTCTTATCAAGTTTATTAATTAGCATTTTTATTTGAATTTGCAATTTAGAATTTAAATTTTCCACTATAGTGACTTGGTAATTACTTGATTTTTCATTTCATATGAGTTTAGATTACATTTTTAATTCAAAATTTTAAGTAAATTTTAAATAACCATAGCTTTGGATTTCCTAAAAATTAACTATAAGCAATTCCAATTTTAAGCACTAAGGGGAAATAGGGTAAATCCAGATCTAGCTCCTCAGATATAGTGGTGTGCTTCTAAATTTATGACTCCTTCATTGATAAGATTATATGTTCTAGTTTATGCAAATAAATTAGAACAAAAATGTCCACACTTGGCTATTGGAAATCACCCACAAAATCCATAAAGATGCTCACCCATGGCTTCAGAAGAATAGGAAAGGGATAATATATATATTTTTTCTTAGTCTTGGATTTTCAAATACACCAAAATATTCATCCTCCAATGAATTGACCCCATCTCCTTGCATTTTAGACTAGTACACATACCTCTCTAACTGGGATATTTCTTTTTCAATGCCAAAAGGGCTTGCTACTTTGAAGGTGTGAGATTCTCCTATAAGTTGTACTCTCTCACCTTTAGACACATGTACTTATCTAGATTGTATAGAAACCCATCTTGTATAAGGTACTCAACCTTGTTGTCACATTCTTAATCAAAATGTAGCCCTGTATTTATTAAGTGTCTCCTGGAAGTTCTCATTTTTTGTGTATCCTCTTTGAATTGTGCAGAAAAGTTTTCATGTGCAAAATAGTACTTAAACCTATGATATTGGGTGCAAGTGGCCTTGAAAACATGCCTTTTAACTTGGTAGTACTTCTATTCCTATATTTATTGATGATGTTAAATTGTTGCAAAATTATCATTCATATTGTAGTCTCTTTATTGTTGAAGTTTACTATCATGGATATTCCATTAGACAATTCATCACAACAAATTTGATAAAATTAAGCTTAAAAATTGAAATCAACACTATGAGAGTTTCTTATATTTATGGATCTATTAATTATTTTTTATTGTGTATGTATGCATTCAAATTATAATTATGTATAAAATAGAGAACAAAAAAAATATTGATAAACCACAATTGATACAAGATATATCCTAGCAAACCCTTTCTTCCCTCCTCATTTGAAAGGAAAATGGATGTAAGTACAAATAAGTGAGGCATGTGGCTCATGTGATTCTACATTACACAAATTCTCTTTGTATGCTCTATCCATATCCAATCCTAGCTACTCTTCTCGTTTATTGAACAAAAAATGCACTCAAAAATAATGGAACCCCTTTTCCTCCTAGTGGCTTGGTCATAACACAACCTGATAGCCTACTAATGTTTAGGTCTGACTCCTTCAACTCTTAACTAGAATTCCAATATTACTCTTCTAGAGTATTTTTCATCATGCTCATGTGGCTAACCCCTTTTCCACCAATAATGGAGACTGACATGGTATCCTCTCGAACTATGGTGGTCAAAACAGGAAGGTAAACTTATGAGTGGAATACATTTGCATGCATACATTCTTTAAGTAAATTCTTGAGCCATTGGAAATCTATCTATGCGTAGAATAGATTAAAAAGGTGTTTCTCTTAAGAAAAAAAGTTTTATGCCCCAAAAAATGCCATTTGATGCTTCAAAATGCTCCCAAAAGGTTTTAAACCCCAATTTTCCAAACTAGTTCTTGCCGATAAAAATGGTCCTGTTAGCGGATTCCTCCACTCTTACACTATAAAAGCATTGACATGGATAAAAAATAATAATGATCTAATTCAGATTACACCTCCCTATTCTGGGAGGATTTTGGTCCCCAAAAGATTTTCTTGAATGAGGTGAGGAAACTTTTCCTCCACCTTCTCTTGGGTGTACCATTTAGCCTTACCTGGAAGTTGACCTTTCAATCCAATATGCCAAAGGTTATGCTGCCCCTGTCTTGTAGTTCCATACCTCTACGGAAAAATTGTATCTTTTTTCAACTTTTCCTAAGCATCTGGTGCCAAATTCTCTACATAAGGTAGGAGTTGTTCCTTTTATTTATCTAGCATGGAAGGCTTATAGAGTGTTAGATTATCTACCTTCACCACTGAGTAAATGTGCATGTATGGGAAGAGGACAAGTATATAGAAATTATCTATCACCTTTTCCAGTATCTCAAAGGGCCCATATCAGAGATCCTTGGTTTTCTTTACAAGATCTTATAACCTCTCATTTTTCAACTGCAATTATACTCTATCTCCCACCTTGAATGATATCTCTATTTTATTCTAATCATGTCTAGCCTTAAATTTTTCCCGTGACTTCTAAAGTGTCTCTTGTATATGTATATGGATTTTCCTAGTCTTCTCAACAATTTTTTCTTCCCTTAAGGCATCCATTACAAGATCCTCCCTCTCTCCACCTTGTTGCCCATATCCATAATCCAAAGGTAAAGGAGGAAAATATCCAAAAAAGTTTTAAATGTGAGCTTACCAATAGAAGTGTGGATTGATCTATTATAATATTATTTTACATGTTCAAACTTTTCATCCCAGGCCTTCGAATGCTTCTAATTTTAATTCCTCAAAATTTGCACCAAAGTCTTGTTGGCCACTTTTTTCTTCCTAGTTATCCGTGGATGGAATGTTGTAGACCTCTTCAATTTCATTTCTATCTTATCCCATAATTTAGTCCAAAACAAACTAAGAAATATTGTGTCCCTATCTAAAATTATGCTCCTCGGTATCCCAAAGTGCACCCATAGCTATCCAAAGAATAAGTTCATTGATTCTTGCCCACTAATGATATTTTTATGGGACATGAGAATACACATCTTTCTGAACCTATCAAATACCATGAATAGGTAGTCATGTCCCCTCCTATTTGTTATTAAACCTCCTACAAATTCCATGGAAATAATTTCCCAAGGAAAAGTGGGTATAAGAAATGGATGATATAAACCTTGCTTGCTATTACTAGGCTTGTTGATACAACAAAGTATGCATCCTTTTATGAACCTAGCTACATGTTCTTGCATCTTGGGCCAATACACATACTTTTGCAAGTTGACCACTATCTTTTGTGTTCCCAACAACCTTGGAGGTGTGAAGCTCTCTAATTAGTTGTAGTTACTCACCTTGAGGAACACATAACTTATCTAGCTTGTAGACTAACCCATCTTGGAGATGGTAGTCAACTGTGTTATCGCCATTGTGCACAATGTTTTGGCTCTGTAATTGTTGAAACACCTCCTTGAATTCATCTTTTGGATATGCCTTTCTTTATGCATCATGAGTAAATGGCTCTATGTGCATCAGAGTTTCCAAAGTTGTGATAATTTGATGTTGGTGGCCTTGAAAACACGTCAGACAACTTGTTTTTGTTGTCCTTCTTAGACTTGATCACTAAATGAAACTATTGTAGAAACCCCATCCACTTGTAATTTTTGGCCTTCTGTAGCTTATTCTCCAGTTATAGGTACTATAGTGGTTGGTCATTTGTGTGGATTACTATCTCCTTCCCCATCAAATAGTATCTCCACTTCCTCGCAACTTGTACCAAGGCATACAACTCCTTTTCTTAGGTGCGTTATTTAAGAAATACCCAAAGAAATACTTCAGAATGATAGCATACATGCCTTTCTCCTTGCATAAAGACTGCTCCTATAACATAACCACTTGCATCTGTATCCACTTCAAAGGGTTGTTTTAGGATCGGTAATGCTAAATTTAGTGCTTGAATAATATTCTTATTTAACTCCTTAAAGGCCTTATTCTAACCTCTTCCCCACTGAAAATTCTTGCCACTTGTTGTTATGGCATGGAGTGGTGCTACTACTACCGAAGTGTTACTACTACTGGAAATGACGCTATGAATTTCCTCAGGTACTATGCTTCCCCAAAAAGTCTCCCTACATTAGAAACATTAGTAGGCACTGGAAACTTTGTGATGGATTTGATCTTGTAGGATCTATTTTCAATTCTCATCCATTTATCACATACCCTGGATACACCAATATTGTTGTATAAACTCACACTTCTTGAGCTCTTCTAGTAGATAGTGCTTATTTAAATTATTTAACACCTACGTCAAATGTGATATGTGTCCCTCCTAGGTAGAAATGTATACCAATATATCATCCAAATAGACAATAACAAATGAATCTATAAAAGGGCACAACATATAATTCATTAACCTCATAAAAATAGTTGGTGCATTGCATAGGCTAAATGACATGACTAACCACTCATACAAATATGGCCTAGCTTTGAAGGTGGTCTTCTAGGTATCTTCTTCTCTAACTCAAGTTTGGTGATATCCATACTTTAAGTCCAAATTGGTGAAGTATTTGGCTTGCTACAATTAATCCAATAGATTAAGTACCCTAAGCAAGGGGTACCCATTCTTGAGCGTAATTTTGTGAACACCATGTAATGTATACACATCCACTAGGTCCCATCCTTCTTTGGCACAACGACGATGAATGACCCACATGGTCATGTAGTTGGTCGAATGACACCTTATTCTAGTAGCTACTGCAACTGATTCTTCACCTCACTTGCTTCTATAATATACTTCTTATATAGCCCAATGTACAACAATAAGGAGTCCAAAAATAGTTGGATCTCATGCTGTAATTCCATCTTGGGTGGTATCCCTTTAGGCTCCTAGAAAACATCCTTGTATGACTATAACAACTCTTCCAGTTTTTGTTTCTATTTCTTAGTACACCTCTTCATGGATGCCTTTCCTCTTATTGACTCTTCTACGAATTATTTTTCTATTAAAAATACTAAAACATACATCTTTCTAGAACTGATCAATTTCTTATCTTCATTGGCACTTACCAGTGAAATTATGGACTTACCCTTGTGTGTGTTGATGGTGAAGTATTTTCCATCCTTGATGAGGTAACACTGGCTGGATCTCCACATGGATATTACATCTAACATAAGCACATAGGGACTCCCAAACACCACTCCACATACAACAAGGGGAACTACATCTAGTTCTACTTCATCAATAAAATCACCAATGATAGAAAATATAATTTTACACTATTTGGTTACATTTATCTTTGCATCCTTATTACCCATCCCAATGGATATGGGCTTGAATGATCATGAAATTCCAATCCCATTTTTTTGACCAACTCTTCTACAAAGACATTTTCTTGTGGTCCTGAGTTGAAAAAGTATCAATATTTGTTTTATTGACTTATATCATTATATGGAAGAGTTTCGTATTTTCATTCTCTTCATGATGTTGAAGGATACTCAAATTCACCTCCTTATCCACTAATGTACAAGCGATATTCTCATCCACTTCTGAGCTTATTTCAACCTACTTTCTCAAACTAGTGGCCATGAGATTCTTCTTCTAATTATCTTTTTTGTTCTCTAGGTTAATATTTGGATGAAACTTCTAAAAATTATTTGTATGAACATCAATGTTACAATGGTTGGAGTCATTGTTAGGATCTTTGTGTTGGTGTGTTGTGACTATTTTCTTCTTTCCATTCTCCCTTTCCACTTTTTCTTCCCCTCATTGCAAGCATCATGGTGCTTCTTCTACTTCAACCCACTTGATTTCCCTTTCTTCTTGCCTATGTTATCTAGGTATCATGCATGTACACAAGCCTCATCCATCGATTTGGGCTTGAACAACATTACTTTCTTTCATAAATAGTTATGTATACTCCCCAAATACATGAGGAGTACATATAAGTTCCTTGGGGAGATACCTAGAATTATGCTTATATTTATAAAATTTGCGGTGTACTCCTATACACTTCACCCCTACTTCTACCTAAAGTGATGCCACTAGATCTAATGGTGCTCTACATACTCAACAAGGTAAAATTGTGACTTTATGATGCGCAATTCAATCTGGGACAAGGCCTAGGAGAGACTACACATTGCATAGTCTCAGCAACCAACCTAGGAGACTGGCTCCTAGAATTGTGCAATGCGCAGTTGGAGCCAACCTAGGATAACCTCTATGCAATTCTAGAAGCCAACCCAGAGGCCTTGAGCTTCCAGATTATGCAGTGCATGCAAGTGAATGTGAGATCCGGGCAGGGGGAGCCCAGATCTATCCATTGGGAGTGTGAAAACAAGAAGATCTGAAGGATGATTTAAGGATGAGTGAAAATATGACTAAGTGTAGATGTATGCATGTAAAACAAGTGCAACAATGGATCAAACTGAATGAACATGAAGCATGTGAAGGGCGTCATCATAACGACGACTGTTAATGCAAAACGAGAAAACTCATGCAACACTTGAGAAAGGCAATCTATAACTTGAAAAAAGACTTCTACAAGCAAAACAAGTTAAAATGATAGTGGTCATTCAACAAAACGAGTGAAACATCACAAGCTAAAAACACAAAAGCGACAGAAAAAGCAGCAAAAGGCGATAAAAGCAATACTCACCCTAAAAAAGCAATGACAATGCTCCGAAGGACCCTTGATCTCTTAGGGAAGCTATAGCTTGATGATCGAATGTATAAGTGAGATATAGAGGCATACATTGCACATATTTGAGAAAAATGGAGTACATGACATGTATGCTTGAGATTAAGGAAAACAACGACACTTGGAAGAAACGTCTAAAGATGGAAATGTGTCACTTTCGGGAAACTAATCATATATCCCTACTTCCTAGGGATGTTTTTCCTCTTAGGTTCTTTATTTTTGGGAAAACTACCATGCATTTCCTGGAAATATTGTGCAATTATGGGAAGGACTAGGAAACTCTCTAGTTCATGCAATAAGTAGTATTTTGAGCACATTAAGTTCTGCGCAATTTTTGGGCTGAGTTGATCTGGGCTGCCTCTCAGGCTCTACGCAATTTCCCAGCTGAAGGCAGGATGTCTACTGGCTCTATGCAATTCTGGAGCTGAAGGCTCACTTGCTGCCTCTCATGCTCTGCGTAGTTTCCCAGCTGAAGCCAGGTTGCCAACTGGGTCTACGAAATTCGGGAGCCAAAGCTCACTGTTGGGATGCATTGCACATTTCCTGAGATTAAGGTTGGCTTCCCTCAAGGATTGTGCATATCATTAATGCGGTGCTAGAACCGATTTACAACCAAGTCAAGAGGTAATCTTGTGGTTAGACAACAAAGAAAGTAAGCAAACACAAGTTGTAATGCAAAAGAAAAAACTCAATGAAATCACAAGTACTTGGACCAATGCGAGACAAGCTGTTGAGATTTTAGTAGGGATGCTCCAAAACAAAGTGAAGGAAAAATTTTGGAGGGTGGTTATAGCTGCTACAACACCTTCCTGTCCTTAAGTTGAGAATCCACGGATACTAGTTAAAAATCCATTGAACTAGGCTGGAGCAAGGGGGGATCAATGTCTGTGTTGGAGAGAATGGTATAAAGGATAATGAAGGGCCTAGGAGTCAAAGACAATTTCTAGGAGTGATATATCCATTCTCCACTGCAAACAAGTTTGTATGAGGTGGGTCCCTCTCTGATGCACATATCTAATCCAGATGGATGTTGGTGGCCACCCACCTAGCCCATTTGGACCCCCACAACTCTCTCTCTTTCTTTCTTTCTTTCTTTCTTTTTTTTTTTTTTTTTTTTTTTTTTTTTTTTTTTTTTTTTTTTTTTTTTTTTTTTTTTTTTTTCAGTTTCCCTAAATTGTAGCACATTTACTTATTTTATTAGTTTTTCGTCCTGAACTTTTGGAGTCGTTTTGAGGCCCTAAACGAAGTTTTTTGGGATATCTGGGGGCAACATGGGTCCATGGACTAATGTTGCCCTTCCCAAAGTGGTAGTGCTCAGATAGATCTTTCTAACGAGCTATTGTACGTGTCAAACGGAGATCGTATACCAAAGTTACAACCTCGGGAAATTGATGTACCAATTTACCCAAATGGGGCCCACAATTTGGCGTTTCATCTTTTAGGGTTAGGTTTCGGAATGTTAAGGGTTTTCCATTGTTTCTCAATAATAAATAGGCCTTCGAGCCTCATTGTAACACATTTCAGAGGCATGTAGCCGCCACATCTCTTCTTAGAGATAAGCTACCATCGCCCTAGCTAGTTTCTTTCCATTTCTGTTCGTAAGAATATTCCAGTATTTTACAGTAATGAAATGAAGTATTATTTCTACTGCATATCTGTATTTATGGTTATCTCTGTAATTTATTGCGTTCTTGTTTAAATCCGGATCAGTGGTATCAGAGCGGTCTGCTTTTTCTTTGATTTTCTTTGCATGTCCCCAACGAGGTCGAGATATAAGGAGTTAGGGCTTGAACTGGTCGAACCTTTGCAAGACCAGCCTTGCAAATCCCGACGGCCTCCTATGGCGGATGAAAAGAAAAATGAGGAGTAGGAGATCCTATCAAAATCTTGCTCGAAGAAGCCCTCGAGCGAGAAAGGAACGGGATGATGGACAGATTTGCACAGATCCTTCAGCGGCCACCCAGAGGTGACGCATCAGCTTCCAACAGCTACTCTGGAAATGCCACACCGTTTAAGGTACAAGTTAATTTCGAAATCCCCATATTTGAGGGTCAAATAGACGTGGATTTAGTAGATAAATGGTTAAATCTGCTAGAAGGGTATTTTTCTGTTCATGAATTTTTGAGTCGAGAAAAGATTGTCTTCGCTCTTCTCAAAGCAGCCCCCCACGTCAAGGACTGGTGGGAAACCTATTGCGAGCAGAAGAATGAAAGCACATGCTTACTATTTTCAGCCGCACCCACTTGGGATTCATTCCGAGATGCCATCAAGGAGCAGTACTACCCTGTCAAAAGCTACAAGGCCAAATACATAAAGTGGACCACACTGCGATAGGGAAGGAACCAAGATGTGCTAGAGTTCACAAACATTTTTCATACCCTTCACACACAGTTGGGTATCAAAGATTTTAATCTGCATCTGGTACTCAAATACCATGGCTGCCTACATAGATACATCTTGGAAGAGATGGAGTTCCAAAACATCTCCTCGCTCGGCACGACGTACCGATATGCTATCAAAATCGAGAAAAAGTTCAAACAGAAGAAGCAAGACTTTGGATCTGCAAATCTGAAGCCCAAGGGACAAAGCCAAGGCGGGGTGACCCAAGACAACCCATCGAAGCCGCAAGAAAATAATAACACCACAAAGCCAAAGAAGGACACAGGAAAGTGGTGTGAGTTCCACAAGAGTCCCACTCATAACACAAGTGAGTGTCAGACCAAGCAGTCCCTGGTGGCCGAGTTGAAGGCTTCCGAATCAGATGCATGTTCCGACTTGAGCCAGAACCCGACAAGGGGAATGGCAAAGGGAAGCGTATCGTTGATGCGGATTCCAGCGCCACTGTTGCCACCGCCAAGATCCAGAAAAATGAGCCCAAAGATCCAGAGGAGGGGGAATGTCTTTTCCACTCATAGATCTGGGTGAAGGGTTCGCTGCTGCAATTCATTGTTGATAGTGGTAGCCAAAAGAACCTCATTTCAGCAGAGGTCGTGAAGCGGTTGGGTCTACCAACTACACCACACCTACAGCCGTACAATATTGGGTGGCTTCCTGAAGGAAGAGATATCAAAGTCTGCCAGTAGTGTTGCCTTCCCTACAACATCAAGCCCTTCACAGACAAGGTATTGTGTGATGTTACATCTCTGGATGTTTGTGATGTACTATTAGGCCATCCATACTTGTGGAGGCAACATGTTGTGTATGAGTCAAGGCCTTGCGCTGTCATTATTTCTTTGAGTGATTCATTATACAGGATACTGGAGGTAGCCCCACCTACCACCACCTCTTTGATCACTGCCAAGAAAGGCAACAAGCTCATCTCCCAGACTAGGAAATTCATTTTCTATCTGGTTCGCTCCCAAAGTAAGGGGAAGATCGTTGTTACATCAATGACCCCCGCAAAGGGTTCCTCCACGCAGAAGCAGCAATAGAGGGATATGGTCATGAAAGAACACAAGAATAACTTCTCCTCACCCACAGGGGTACCACACAAGTTTCAGGTGGGCGACAAAGTTTGATTACATCTGCAGAGAGAACGCCTTATAAGAACCCACCAGAAACTCAGATCACTCCGACATGGTCCTTACACCAGTACCAAGGCTACGGGCAATAATGCTTTGAAACACAACATTCCTCCATTCATTCGTTTGCATCGAGTGTTCAATGTGGACCGTCGTTGACCATGCTTCCCACCATTCCTGGACACATCAGAGATTGTAGAACAACTCACCAGAGACCCAGCTCAGCACAAGCTTCCTCATCTCTGGGAGGAACTCGACGTAATGGGAACCATTGCTTCCTAAGGGGGGAGGAATGATCCAGGTGGATGTTGGTGGCCACCCACCTAGCCCATTTGGACCCCCACAACTCTCTCTTTCAATTTTTTTAGTTCCCTGAATTGTAGCATAGTTTACTATTTTTAGCAGTTTTTCGGGTCCTGAACTTCTGGAGCCGTTTGAAGCCCTGAACGAAGTTTTTTGGGAAATTTGGGGGCAACATGTATCCATGGACCAATGTTTCCCGTCCCAAAGTGGTAGTGCTCAGATAGATCTTTCTAACGAGCTATTGTACGCGTCAAACGGAGATTGTATGCCAAAGTTACGACCTCGGGAAATTGATGTACCAATTTACCCAAACGGGGCCCACAGTTTGGCGTTTCTTCTTCTAGGGTTAGGTTTTGGAATGTTAAGGGTTTTCCATTGTTTCTCAACAATAAATAGGCCTCCGAGCCTCATTGTAACACAATTCAAAGGCATGTAGCTGCCACATCTCTTCCTAGAGATAAGCTACCATCGCCTTAGCTGGTTTCTTTCCATTTCTGTTTGTAAGAATATTCCAGTATTTTACAGTAATGAAATGAAGTGTTATTTCCGCTACATATTTGTATTTATGGTTATCTCTGTAATTTATTGCGTTCTTGTTTAAATTCGGATCAATATCCATGGTTAAATTCCCATTGAATGGTGGTTAATGAATGCCAAGCTGTTGCAAATACCATGTTGTCCAAACTCACCCATGAGAGAAACATCATCAATTGTAAAATCTCGATAAATATTTGTAAGAGTTTCCCATCACATAATTGACAGAGCTCTATATTGAATGGCAAGCAATCCAGACTATAGTAACTTCCCATATAAGCTATATGGTTTTATGAAAGTATTTAAGAAACATGTTTCCCTATCATATATACATGGGTTGGTGGAATAGATATGCAATTAAATCAACTTATTATTATTTATTGATAGTTTTAATATAACAAACTAAAGTTAGTAATATATCATAATAATAACACATATGTGTTGTAACATAAATCAACATCTACTTTATTGTTATAGGCACTTTTATTTATTTATTAATAAGAAAATATTTATTACCATTATATATGTATTATACAATTTAATATTAAAAAAATTATTATTAATATCAATTTAAATATGTATTAACATTATATAAAATAAAAATAAATAAAATAATATTATATAAAAACAACATTTTATAAGAATTAAAATTATTTATTAAAAATACTTTATCATAAAAATACTTTGAAATTTCTTTAGAATTTTTAAGTTAAGCCATTATCAATAAGGATGATTATTATATGAATAGGGTCACTACTCTTTTGGCTAATAGTATTACGAGTATCATTTAGTAAATCTACGATTACCAATAAGGATAATTATTATATGAATATAGTCACTACTCTTTTGGCTAATAGTATTACGGGTATCATTTATTACCTCTGCAATATTTTTTTAGTTTGATTTTTCTAATCGATATAATTATGAAAATAATATGATTAAGCTAATATACTTTCCAAAACTATATGAATATACTTTTAAAAGTAAGTGTATGTAAATAAATAAGGAATCAAATAGACTTACTATATTTGCCATAACAAACATAACCCCTGAGTTATCACAAGGCCAGTGTCCATCATCTACTTGCATGGTACCCCAGAAGCGTATTGCTCTAATCAATGTTGTTCGCATTGCTTCCTCAGTGATGTCATTGCTATTTTCTATTTTAACTTGAGGTGGAAGAGGAGGAACTGGATTTTCTTTGGCAAACTGCAATATAAGAATATTAAGTCAGCAACAAATGAAATTCTAGGTATGTATATGAAATCATAAAATCATGAAAATTTATAAATGTAAAATGAGTAAAATGTTATTGTTAATTTATTGAAACTTATTCATAATTAATAAAAAAATCTATTAATTTAGTAAAAATATAGTCAATTGGGTTTATCTAAAGTTGTTGTGATGAATGATTGTTATCCTTTCTACTTATGTTCAATTTCTATAGGTGACATGATGAGCTTTATTGTAATGGATTTAATCCTTGTTGTTGAGTCTAAGCAAACCCTCGAGGACTAAAATATGTGAATTAAGATGATTTTTCTTTGTATGCAATGTACATAGACTATAAAATGAAAAACAAGTTTCAAATCACACTTTTTTACTCTGAAGCATGTTATTAATGATTGGAAATTTAAATTCTACACTAAGAAATGAAAGGTTTGAGGAGAGTTTAGGAGAATTGATCGCATTTCTAGTTTTTTTTGGACAAATTAGAAGACCTCAAGTTATATGATTTACATCCTATAGACATAATCCTCACTTAAAAGAAATTCTTTGACAACTCCAATAATTTATAGCAATAATGAAAGATGATTGGAGAATGTTTGATATTAACTATGACGAGTCTAATGCCATGTTCCAATTCTTACCAACCTCTAAAAAGAGTAAGGAAACCATGGTATGGGAAAATGAAAATATATGAATGGATAATGTTTGATTTTAACTACGAGGAGAATCCCATGTTCTAAATCTAATATAAAACTATAAATGGTAAGATTGAAACCGTTGTGTGGGAAAAGAAAAATATAATACATCTCAAAAGGACATTGTAAAGGTAGAAGGAAACATTTTAAACATGCGCATGACTTCTTCTTTGAAGAAAAGAAAACAAATTAAAGTTTTAAGAAGAAAGAAATAATATTATTTTTTATGGGAGGAGAAAACATGGATATCAAAGAGTATAATAGAATGACCAACTTATAGTGATGAAAACAAAAAATATTCTAAATTTATGTTTAAGGGAGAAACATCATAAATACAACTGGGAAAATTTACAATATGGACGGGATCAAAGCTTTAAATTTCAATGAACTTGCATATATAAGAATGGGTTTCTTCAATAACATTTTCTTAGAATCTCTAGAAAGGGATCACATAGTTGACTTATAATACTTGTTTAATTATTCCCAATATTTATAAATTAAGATGATATGAAGAACTCATGGTTGAAATCTCAAAGGAAACTTTGAGAGAGGATAAGTCCCATGGTCTTATAGGTGATCAATTGATTTTTAAGCTTTTGTGACTGAATGGAGATTTATTATTAGTATTGATGGAGAAATCAATTTAGAAAGGTGTTAGGGGAAATGAATACAACCTTTATAATAATAATGCGTAAAAGGGATAATGAAAATACTTTTGATTAGTAACTTTTAACTTAGTTTTCTATATAATTCCATCTACAATATTATTTCCAAAATAATAACAAGGATAATTAAAGATAGTAGTGGAAAGATTTGGATTTCTCAAGGGGGGAAACAATAATGTTGTTGGAGTATCATAGGAATTCTTGGAATCTGTTAAGGTTAAGGAGAGTCTTTCAATGATAATAAATATTTTTCTATATAAAGCTTATGACAAAGCTAGGTGGTTGTGTTTAAGGTTTGTATTAATTCATATGGGGTTTAACCTTCCATTCATCAACTAGATTTAATGTTTCATGTCCTCATCATCTTCTATTGTTTTCATTAATGGATCACCTTACATACTTTCATACCATTGAGAGACTTAAAGCAAGGATGGCCTCTATCGCCATTGATTTTTTTATTAGTGGCTAACGCCTTAGTACGAAAATGGTTTCAAATAATCTAGAAAGCTAAATTTATTTTATATTGCAAGGTATTTAGCTTTATTCCATCTCCTTTTAGTAGACATTAGGGAGAACAAATATTTGATGAAATGTTTGGATATTTATTGTGGATCCATTGAAATGGAACTAAATTTCACCAAGCCCTCTATCTATTTTAGTAGTATCAATGAAATATCAAGTAGAAGAATAAAAAAATATCTCCTCCTCAATGAGGTAGATTTCAATAAGGGTCTTGTTGACGGTGATGGAAATTCATCAACCAAGGGGTATGTCCCCGATATGAAGTCCCAATTAGAACTCATACCATTTGGAATAGGAGCCCCAACTGGAAATATGTTTGGTTGTCATAATTGTGATATTAAAGATGTGCCTTGCCTGCAATTGACACACGAGAATACATACACATATATTTGGTGACAACAAGTAAGTAAACTTTGTATAATATTAATTGTAATGTATAAGAGGTTCTTTCACACAACAGAAAAGGAGAGTGATCCTCTAGAAGAAAAGTAGTTGTCCTATCCTAAAAGAGACACACACAAAAATGAAAGAATCGTTAGTTAGCTTGCAAAATAGTTCACAAGATAATAACGACCATGAAAGAAAATGCAACACACATCCAATAAGGAACATACTAAAGTTAATGAAATAGTTCATTGACATAAGTATGAATGATATAACATATACCATAAACATCTAAATAATAATCTTACAATATCCACAACACATGCATGAAAACATGTTGGATCTGAGATCTTCTAATCATTAAGTGAAAGTTCCAAGTACACAATACAATTATATGAAATTAGACCCAATAGTGGAACATGAAGTTACTACTTTCTCCTCCAAAGAATGATATTCACTCCTATGCTAGACTAAAGAAGCCAAGGCTTCCAATCTCAAGTTCCAAGCCCTTTTCTTGAGTTATGAGGGTTTATATATAACATATGAGATGACCTTTCATCTCCCATTGTGACCTTTGAGATTCCCTCATGACTCTTGGACTTCATTTGTATTTATTCTATCTAATGACTCTCCATATTCCACATTTGAATCTTGGACTTCCACTTACATTTACACTTCTTATTATTTCCCAAATAAAATCACATAGGAAAAAAATGTGATTAGAGCCTAATAAGACAAAACTATATACGTTATGTTGAGCTTGATGAAACTCTAGCTCAAAAACTTCCACTTGTAGCTTTGTTGTAACATAATGGTACCAAGCCTTGTAATATGCTGCTATGTCCTCAAGATTTGGTGGGAGATTTGGCTTATATTTAACTCTTTCCTCCATTGCATCCTGGTAAATAGTTTTGGAACTAGTTTGAACATTATTCCATAATAAGAATAACTTCATGTTTAAATTGGCAGGACTGGCCACAAAATGTTGAATGTTTTTCCTTGTGATCTCTAAATCTTCTTTAGTAACTACCTGCCTTAGATTGATCAACAATTCCTCATTTTCCTTCCTGACATCATTTCTGCCCTTTGTTTCTGCAAATTCTCCAATAGAAGGAATCTTCTACACTCTAACCAAGGAGTCCAAACTATAGTAAAATCATGAATAGGCGGTTATGATGTTGGCCACATAAGTGTAGAGCTATTTTTTCCCCTATACAAGCATTCTAACCTCAACCCCTTCCAATTTTTTTTGCCACCTTGTTTTCCTAACCAATTCTGATGGTGCATTTCTATACTTAGTGCCCCATTCTTGCATCGCATCGATGGCTGCATGAATTACCTTTAGAACTTTCAGATTCTCTCGCAATCATTTTTTCATTGCATGCAAGGGCCCTACTGCCTTATGGAGGGTGATATTTTCTTCATACAAATGTCTCATAATGTCACCCAATGATTCAAATTCCTCAGCGATAGATGCCTGCAAATCCATCATGTGAGAATCAACGGAAGAAAAACTTTGGTTCTTGGTGAGGAGATGATCAATATGTTGTCTTGTTGTAGCTAGGTCCTTTACTAATTGCTTATTTTCATCCATCAAGAATTTTTTGTTTACTTTTGCGTCTCATGCAAAGTATAAATTTTCTGCTACGACTATCCTAAGATTCTTCTTGGTATTGGGAGCAATCGCCCTCTTTGTATGACTGACAACAGGATGAACTAGGGAATTAGGGAAATATTTCCACCTTTCTTGCAATTTTTTTGTTCTTTGGTTGAACAAAGGAAGTTTGGAAATATCCATGCTCATATCATCATTTGGAGGAGATATTCCCATCTCAGTGAATGAGATGTGGCCACTAGTGAGAGGAAGAGAAGGTTGACTGCTGACTTGTTCTGTAATGGGAACAATGTCATCATCTTGGTTATCCTCCTCCCATTCAAACTCCATGTCTTGGGTCTATATATGCTCCTCAATTTCCCTTACAAAATCTTCATCCTTCTTTTTCCTGCTTTCTTCATCTGTCATTGTTTCTATTGTTCTTCCTCAAATTGTTTCCGTCTTGCTTCTTATTCTTATTTCTTCCTCAATTCTTCTTGTTCTTGTGTGTATTCCCTTTCTTTCCTTTCCCATTCCTCTTTATGTTTCCATTCCTCCTCCTGCCTCTTTTCTTCTTCCTACTTCTTCTTTAATTCTTCTGATTTCTTTCTTTTATTTTTTGCAACAATGGCCACTCTCAGAATAACAAGATCTACTTTAAACTTTCGGCTCCACTATACTAGATGACTATGCATAAGTTTCCTCTTGTACTTAGAAATGGTGATTGGAGTGGGGATTTCCTATTGATTCCTTCATGTACATCACTATGCTCATGAACTACACTGGAAGGGCCTAACTCGTTGCCTGCTGCAAGTAGTTAGGAAATATTATAACAATTATTTATCTTCTCCTCCTATGGTCGGGAATAAGACTCATAAGCCTAGGAAAATATAACTTGGAACAATGTATTTTACATACTCCCTTGAGATTGTACATGTGAAAGCTCATCTCACCAAAATTAAGGAAGATAAGTTCTTCAAATTCTGCTTCAAAAGCCTTTAATCTCTTGAGCTCATAGGATCCCACTTGTAGAGGAAAGGAAGGCTTTGGTGCCTTCTTCTTCTTTTGAAACAATTGTTGAACACTTGTGCTAAGATGATAAACAACCTCCTCCATTACCACTTTATCTGTCCCATACCTTGGAAATATATGTGGAGGTTTCTAAGAACTGAATACTCTAAGGTATGTGCCTTGGGGTGAGGCAAACCAATCTGTTATCTTTTCCACTGCCTTCATAGCCTCGTGTGACATGCAAGGAGCTTCTTCCTAAAAGATCATCTGATACACAACCATGAAGAAGTTCTCAACAAGCTTCTCATACACTCCTATGTAACTATACTCTAACAACAATTTGTAATACACATGAATAGCGAGCTCTCTTGGGGTCCACCTCCATTCTAGACCTGAGAATTCATGGTGAGCACATATTCCATATAGTAAGTAGGCAAACATGTAAAAATGTAGTTGCTTGCCTTGAGGTGGATTTTTCGCCTTATTTAAATTGATTTGCATGAATAGAATAAAGCATGAATAGGCACTGTCTCCATAGGAAGAGAAGGAAAGGACGTGGTCCCTATGTATCACATGGTCATGGATCAACAAGGTGAAACATTGAGAAGGAGGAAGGGGAATTCCCTCAAGTTCCTTGAAATGTGTATATATTGTATTGGAGGGATTCCCTGTGTACAATTTGGGGAAATTAAGAGTTCAAGAATATACTTGGAAGCATAATCATAGTGAGAAGGGTTGGCATTGGGTGATGGGTTGGGAAATACCATCGTTGATATATGTTGGAGCATTGCTTTTGAACATGACAACGAAGAACTCTGGTTTGATCCATGGGAAATAATGGACAATGATATGCAAACCATAAAAATGGCACAAGGGAGGTTCTCTAAACCTTGACCTTACTTGATATATATGAATATGTGTTATAGTTATGAGCATGATTGATTACTGAATGTATGTCAACCCATTGTGATTGATAGGTTTATCAAGGATAATTCTTGTAAAAGAATGAGGGTTTAGAATTCAATTGATGCATATGTGAATTGTTTTTTGGGATAACATAATGAAGTTATCCAATGATATTCCTAGATGAATGAGGAATCCATTGAGAAGAAGGGAATCCTTGTTGACTTATGATTTTGATATCATGTGAATATGATTCTTATATTGTGCCCGTGTTTTCATTATGAATAAGGAATGTTGAAGGTTTCATCAGCTAATAAAGGCCAGAGTGATCTACGACATGTTGAGACAAGCATGGACAATTGAAGGAACCAAAAAATTGGGGTATAGGCTATGAGTGCACATGGAAAAAACATGGAAAAGAAATGTTAAAGTGAAAGAACATGGTCCTCTCAATTCTTGGTTTGGGTGGAGGCCTTGTATCCTTTAAATTCTTGATTTATATGGGTGGAGATAGTATAGTCTCTGGATTCCCAATGACATGTGACTGTTGGATTACAGTTGGTTACAATGTTGTGTATATTAAATTCCGCATCCAATGAGCATCTACACTTGAAATTTGAGTAAACCTATAAGAAAATAAACCAAAAATACAATTAAAAAAAGTAGTTTTCTTCTTTTCCCTTCAAATTTCATATCTCTTTTTTTATTATTTTTCCTTAGGAGACCACTTTTAGGTTGAAAATTCCTCTAATGGGACATAAAGAGGTTGAATTCAAAATTACATCACATGTGGCATTAAGAGGTCATATTCAAAATTATTTCACATTGAGGCATTATGTCCTAAAATGACATAATTTTTCCATAATGATTCAAAACCATTGCAATGTTACATTATGTTGATAAAGGTGGACTCTGGGTGAAAATGGTTGACTTTGGTTGGTTGAGTTATGTTGAATTACTTCATTTCTCAATGGAAAGTTGCATTTTTAAATTCCTCAAGGGTTACGTCACTTGGTATTGTTCCTAAAGGGTAATGGTAGATTGTGATGTTCGTTAATAGTTATGTCTCACTACAACAATAATCTTACTTAATAAGTTTTTATTTGATTATGGTTGAACATGTTGACTATGGTTGAACATGGTTGAATATATATAAACATGCTTGATTTTAATTAAGATGTTGAATTCAAAATTATGTCACATGTGACACCAGGAGCTTAAATTCAAAATGTCACATTGTAACATTAAGAGATTGACTTCAATAAGATGTCACATTGTGAGACTATGCTACAATGTGATATAATTTTCACATAATGACTCAATACCATTACACTACTATGCCTCATAAGGATAATTTCAATTGTGATGTTTTTGAATTATTATATCATATTCCAACATTCCTTTAGGTCGAGTAATATTGAATTTCTACCTTCCTTAATGGGTACATTGCATTGAGATGTTCATATAGGGCTATTTTTAAGCCCCATATAAGTTCCATGTTAACCCTAAAACCCCTTATTAAGGCCTAGATATTGAGTTATTACATTTTTATTGTTCTATCTTTAGGTAGCCTAAACCTATCATGGCCCCATTTTATTAAAATTGTACCCTCTATCTCCTATATAATATATATATATTATATTATATATATATATATATTATATATATATATATAATATATATATATATATATATATATGTCTATATATTGAGAGAGAGAGAGAGATTTATATTAATTATAAAATGAGGTTTCAACCCTCAAAAGCAGGAATTGTAATTGCTTAAGGCTGCATAAGGCCCATATTAAACTATAAAACCCTTATTGAAGCCATAGATATAAGTTATTATATTTCTATTGTTATATTATTATGTAGGCTAGAACCCCTCATGGTCCCATTTTAGTATAATTGTAACCCTTGTCTTTGATATATATACTAAGGAGACCTAGTATTAAAATCATCAAATATTGTCTCGTACAGTGTATTCATTGTAAAAATAAGTTTCTTGCTCAAAGAGGATTGTAATTACTGGTTTTTTAATCATTTTTAAGGTACAAGATTCATAACATTTGTTATCAGAGCTCATGATCCTAGGGGTTTGCTGCTTCAAATAGGTTATCGTGGAATTTTTACTATAATTTTTTTAGGGAGGTTTCAAAGTTGAAGTTGGGAGAATTTTAAGAATAAATCTCAAGAAATATCTAGTTCAAATTTTGCGTCTTGATTCACTGCATTTTTTAGACATATGCTCCAAGGAAGTTAGGGTTCCTTAATGCTACATAAATTAGTCTCAAATGAGTTAATTCAACATTTTATTTATAACTTTTTGCTATGAGGTTTTAGATGGCGAAACTTGGACTACATTGAGGAAAAATATTGGAGAACCTTTGGTTCAAATTTTAGATCTTGGTTCACTATTATTTCGGATATATTGCTCTAAGGAACTCCAAGTTCCTGAATGCTCCTAAAATGAATTTTAAACAGACCTAGAATTTTTGCAATAAATTTTTTTACATGAGGTTTTTAATGGTGAAACTTGGACCATATTAAGGAGAAATTTGAGGAACATCTAGTTTAGTTTTTAAAATTTGGTTCTCTATACTTTTAGAGTTATACACTATGGAATTTAGGGTTTGTGAACAATCTTGAAATGAATTTTAAACAAGTCAAGTTGTTATTTTTGCTATATATTTATGTATGCGACTTTTCATATTGTGAAATCATGAGGGATTTCAAGAGACATATATAAGTACATCAGGTACAAATTTCGAAATTATATTTGAGTAATTGGCCTCGTAGCACCCTATACAAGATCACTCATGGGAAGAGGCAAACATTCAACAAGTTTTTGGAAAGTTACCATAACATTCACTTGGCACATCAAATTCTAGTCACAACTATGAAGTTGTAGAGAAGACATATCAACATATTACAAACCAAAGTTTTAGATCCCAAAGGACTAAAATCGCGGTACTATATCAAGAAAAAAATTCATCCATTCAAATATTCTCTAAATTAATATTTTAAAGGTAAAAAACTTACAAGTAACTTAATTTTTGATAATAAGATCTAATTTTTTTGTGACTGAAAGTTGTGATAAAAAGGAGTACTACTATTATTTTTCAACCTGCCTCTAGAGAAAGCTTCTACACCGATGAAATCTATTGAAAGTTCATCCTTGACTCATGAAAAAAGTTAACACTTAGAATTTAGGCTATCTAAATTAGAGAAGAAATTCAGCAAAATATATGGTAGTATTTTGAAAAAGTTCGATTTATTATATTCTCAAGAAAACCTTAAAAGAGAAATGGAAAATAAGATGAATGAAAATAAGGAAATAATGAAAAAAATTTATGAATGCCACAAAAAATTTTCTCTAGGAGAGGCTTCTAAAGGGGGATACTGATATCCAAAGAAATAACGAAAACAAGGAGAAATATTGTGATAAAAACCAATCACCTATGGAATATATTTTATCACAATTGGAGAGCACAAATATTGAATCATAGTACCATAATATTGAACTTTCAATCCAAGATCCATATCATCCGGGCTTCAAGTCCACACCAAGGAACTAGTACATTCTAAAGATCGATATGAGGAAGTTTGATGGTAATGATCTTATAACAAGGATATTTCAGATGAGGCAATAACTTGATCTACACCAAGTGGCATCCTTACAAAAGGTATATATTTCATCAATGTTTTTACAATAAGACCAACATGTATGATATCAATTGCTTTGTGAAAGGAAAAAGGATTATGTTATATCATGTTCCATTTTTACAAAATAATTGATAACACATTATGGGGATATTAAATGAAATACATTCTTCATTCAATTGGTAAATATTTGACAAAAGGGTCTATTTATAGAGCACATTCAAAAATTCCAAAAGTTGAGTCTCAAAGTAAAGAATATTTCATAGGATAATTTGTTAGATATATTTATGGGAAATTTAAAAGAAAACATGGAACATGAGGCGCATATCTTTGAACCTAATTCTCTAGACCATTCTTTTGGTTTGGAAAGGAAAGTTGAAAGTAAAATTATGGCCACTATAAAAGTAGTCACTCGTAACTATAGCAAATATCATGCTCTCTCTCCTAAATCAAAAAGGTTGAATCCTTAGAAAATTGATGAAAGAAGAGAAAAGGGACTATGTTTCAACTATGGAAATAAGTACAGTAAGGAGAATAATTACAATGAGAATAAATCATTCTACATGGACTCTTAATAGTAAGAAGATCAATAATTAGAACCATTAAAATATGTACAACTAGAAGAGACTACTCCAACAATATCCAATCATGCATTAGCTAGCATCAATACTCAACAAACCCTCAAGATATAAGGATATATAAAAAATAAAAAGGTAATACTGTTAATTCATTCGGGAAGTACCCATAACTTTATCAATTAAATATTAGAAAATATTCTCAATTATTTCATATATCCCACACCATAGTTTCAAGTAATTATTGCATATGGAAGCACCATAAATTCTTCATGTAAGTTCCATAATGTTAAGCTCAATATGGGGGAGTATTTGCTGGATAGTCCCATGAATTAAATACAAATCGGTGGTGCTAATGTTGTATTATGGGTCCAATGGTTCCAATCATTGGGAACAATTCCATTTAATTTGCAATATCTCTTGATAAGATTTATCTCAGAAGGAAATGAAATTGACCTTATAGGTATCCAAGGGAAACCCCATTTAAGTGATAAAATCTAATAGAATGAAAAAATTACTCAATAGGGGAACCAAGGTGTAATGGAATAATTAAGTTCACTAATTTCTCAAAATTCAATATCATCTATGTCAAGGGATATCCATAAAGTTGTCAAAGATCATCCCAAGGTATTTGGATTAATGCGTAAGGGTCTTCCACCTAATTGAGATCATGACAGTGCTATTCATTTGTAGCTGGGAATTATCCCAAAGATAAATGAAGAATGAAAAATCCTAATAGAAGTACAAACAATCCTTGAAACAAGGATTAAACAATGGAGTAACCTAGAAATTATGGAGTACATCATCAAACAAAAGAACCTACTAGTGGAAGAGATGACATGGGAAGATGACTTATTCTTGCAGAATCACTGGAAATCAGTCAAATATTTAGGAAAACACTTATTTTAAGTGGAAGGAAATGTTAATCCCGATATAAGGCCAATGTTAAGCCTAAAACCCCTTATTAAGCCATAAATATCGAGTGATTACATTTCTATTATTATCATGTTATGTAGGATACAACTCTTCATGGTCCCATTTTATTATAATTGTACCCCTTATCTCTAGTATATGTGTGTGTGTGTGTGTACACACACACACACACACCTAAGGAGACATAGTATTAGAATAATCAAATATTGTCTGTACATTGTATTCATTGTAAAATGAGGTCCCCCCCTCGAAGAGACTGTAATTATTGGTTTCATATCATTTTTAAGGAACAAGTTTCAAAACATTAACTATTGGTTTCTTACCATTTTAAGGTGCAAGGTTCATAATATTTATGCCACATTGTGACATTCCTTAAGGGTTTTTGCATTGCGTTGTCCCTTAAAGGGTATTTCTATGTTACGATGTGCCTGAATAATTATGTCACATTGTAATGTACCTCTTGGTTAAAAACTCTCTAAATTATGTCACATTTTTATGTTAAGAGGTTGAATTCAAAATTATATCACATTAAGAGGTTGAATTTAAAATTATGCCACATTAAGAGGTTGGATTCAAAGAAATTTCACATTGCAATGTGACATGATTATAACCTAATGATTTAAGAACATGTCACTACAACATTCCACTAAGGCCTACTTTGATTAACTTTCGTTGGTTGACTTACGTTTAATTGTTATGTTCCTGAATGATTATGTCGTATGTGATGTTTCTCAAGGATAACATTGTATTGTGATATTACTCAATGCTTTTGGTTGATTGCAACATTCATTTTGGTTGTGTTTTGTCAATTCTTTTACTATGGTTGATCTATAAACTATTGTGTATACTCCACTATAAATGTTATCACAAAAAAATATTAAAGTAAACAAAAAGTTATATTATGAAGAGTCAATTCATTTAGAATCAAGATATGTTATTAATAATTGTGTTGGTTATTCATACAATAAATAAAATGTAGAAAATAGAGAATAGTGAAATACAAACATAAAACAATCACAATGAATATTAATACATGCTCTAGGAAACCCTTTCGAGATAAAACCTAGCTTGAAGGTGAGATTTCTCTGCTTTATTTTGTCTGGAATGGAAATAATGCAAGTACAAAGGAGAAGGAACTTTCTATGGAGTTTCCTGAGACTTGTGGCTCATGGGATGATACAAAACACAAACCCACTCCATCATTCTCTCTCACTCACACTCCCTAGTCTTTTTTCTTTACTATGGAAAAATATACAAAAATATGAATGGAACACCTCTTCCTTGTAGTGGCCCGATTATAACAAAACCTAATAGTCAACTAGAGTTTAAGTTATACTCCTTCAACTCTCAACCAAAGTTACAAATTTAACCCTTCTAAAGTATTATTCATAGTATTCACATGGATAGCCCCTTTTCCATGAATGACAGGGGCTAAAGTGGCATCCTTTTGACTTTTGGTGTTCAATCATGATAGGTTAACTTCTAGGAGGCATAACTTTGCATCTAAACTTCAATTGACATATTTCTTATATCAATGGAAAATTATTTGAGTGTAGAATAGAATTGTGGGGTGTGGAGGTTAAGAGGGAAATTTTTAGCCTAAAAAAATGTCATTTTAGACCTCAAACTAGCCTTGAAATTTTATAGGCTCCAATTCTTGAAACTAGGCCTTCCTAACATAATTTATCCTATAAGATAATTCCTTCAATTATTCGACTGAAATCATCGAGATGGATGACAAATTATATAGTGATCCACTCCAGATCAATGGTTGACTATGTTGAATATGGTTTAACATCATTGACTATAGTTGAAAGTGAGAGCCTTTGGCTAAGATGTTGAATTCAAAATTATGTCACATTTTGACATTAAGAAGTTAAATTCAAAACGTCACACTGTGACAGAATTTTGGAATAATGATTCAAGATCATCACATTATGATGTTCCACAAGGGAAATGTTGTATTATGGCATTTTTAGATTGTTACATAATATTGCAGTGTTCATCTTAATTGACTTACACTCAATTATTATGTTCCTCAATGATTATGTTACTTTGAAATTGTTGGCTTGTTTGGGCCTCACCCAAGTTCAGAAGAGTTATTTAGCCAAACAAATCCCGCAGCTACCGGCCCTTTAGGCAATAGCCCGCGGAGCACGGACTGAGGTCTCACCGAGATAGCAGGGTAAGGATGTCTAGATGTGCACTGGAGGGTTCGCGCACTATTCTATAACTCCTCACTGCTTAGCCTTCGCGCTGATCCAAGGTGATTATAATTTTCTTATTCATGCGCTATTCTACTTGAAGGAAGTAGTTATGATTCAGAACTATTCAACAGGGTCTTTAAGCAAACATTTAACCAACATAACTTATTTTCGCACAAAATGAACCCAGATTCGGATACATTCATCACATTTGCATTAACCAGACATAGAAAGGTAAAATATAAAGATAGATGCATGATAATACAAAATTATAGAAGAAAACTTATCTTTATTATTATTATTCACCAATACATCTAGATCTGCCCTGTGCACTCAGCTGCAGGACCGCGCACACAGCTGCGGACTTTCCAGACCTTTGCGCACACAGCTGTAGAGCCTCTACCCACTACCTAACCCTCAACTTGAACTTACAGACGCTTTCAGACTATCTTCTTTAAGAGCCCAGTACATCTTATTTTCCAAAAGAATTGACTTTCCCTCATAGAGCCGCGCTTTATTTATACCCTTTCCTGGCCTGATCCCTGCGCGGGCCGACTCTATTTACATTACTTTTTATTATTTTCGAGTGGACTACCCTTTGACTCAATCTATTATACTTCGCGCTCCGCATATTTCAGAATTTTTACAATATCTAAATCTTACTTCGTGGGCTTTCTACCCCAAAACCCTTATGCGGGACCTCTGCAACCCAACATAAATGCCTAGAAAGGGTTATGTAGCATTGTGGCATTTCTCAAGTATTGTCACATTGAAACATTCTTCTTTGGGTAGTATCACATTGTGACTTTCCTAAAGTGATTTCACAAAACAATGTTCATCTATGCCAAAATGTTACATTCCTCAATGTTTATGTTACATTGTAATGTTCTCAAGGATTATGTCATATTACATCATTCTCGAATCAATATACCACATTGCAACATTCCTCTTTTGAATTATGTTAAGATGCTACATGTTCATTCATGATTATGTTGCATTATGTTTGGTTATGTTAGATTATGATATTTCTTAATGCTTATGAATAATTTTGACATTCATCTTAGTTGAATTATGTTGATTTGACCATGATTGAGAACGTTGCCCATGGTCGATTATATTTGGACATGATTGACTTTGGTTCAAAGTTTGATATCAAACTTATCTCATATTGTAACATTATGATTTTGAATTCAAAATTATGTCACATTGTGACATTATGAAGTTTGTTTCAATGAAATGGTACATTGCAACATTATGTATTAATTGACATGAAAATTCCAAAACATCCCACTATCATTGCTCATGGTTGACTTTGATTGGTTTAATTATGTCAAATTTCTATCTTCCCCAATGGTTATTTTGCATTATGATGTTCCTAAATTGTTATTCCATGTTGATATGCTCAACTTGGTTGTATTATATCAAATTAATATATTCTTTAATGGTTATGCCACATTGTGACATTCATCAAGGGTTAGGTTACATGATGATATTCCTTGATGGTTATGTTGGATCAAGATATTTCAAAATGGTCATGTTTCAATATAATATTCATTTTGGTTGACTTGTGTTGAATTAATATATTTTTTAATGGTTATATTGCATTGTGACATTCATCAGGGGTTAGATTACATTCTGATATTCCTAGAGGGTTATGTTGGATCAAGATATTTCAAGATGGTTATGTTTCAATACAATATTCATTTTGGTTGACTTGTGTTGAATTAATATATTTTTTAATGGTTATATTACATTCTGACACTCATTACCTTTTGTCACATTGTGACATTCCTTTAGGGTAATATTGGATCACAATGTTCCTTAAAGGTTATATACCATTCCTATAATTGATACATAGTAAAACGATGCAATGACACATTACAATACTTAATGATGTCACATGCTAAATTCTTCTAGGGTTTATGAGACATTATGACATTCATAAAGAGTTATGCTACATTTTGATGTTTCTCAAAGGTTATTTACAATTTATTTAATGGAGACCTAATAAAAGCATGAAATATTGTATTCACTTATAATTCAACTTGCAATAATTCATGTTTTTTTAAATAATGAGTAAAAAAAAATGACATGTTGATCACAAAACCCTCACAAGAGAGTTGGAACTTTAGTTTACTAGTCCACGTAATTCAATCCCCATGTAGTTTTAACCCCATTTCCTGTAAAGATATTTGGAATCATGGGAATAAAAATAATCCTTTACATTACTATGAACTTGTTGTAGCAACTACAACCACCCTCCAAAAAATTTCCCATGCTTCGTTTTGGAGCCTCCCTTCTAAATCACAACAACTCATCTTGCACTAATCCAGGTACTTGTGCTTTGATTGAGCCTCATCCTTTGCAACTTGTCTTGCGTTTTCTTACTTGGCTTACTATTTAACCTATAAGCTGATATCTTGACTTGGTTTCCATCTAGTTTCAAGCTTGCCTTAGAGAACTGTGCAATCCTTGAGGGCAAGCAACCTTGCTCTCGAGAATTACGCAGTCCAAGCTAACAGTGAGCCTTGAGCTCAAGAATTGCACAGTGCTAGTTGACAACCAACCTTCATATGGGAAATTGCACAGAGCATGAGAGACAACCCAGAGCCACTCATCCCAGAAATTGCGCAGAAGCCTTTCTGCTTAGAAGTTGCCCAGTGCATGACCCATAAAGTTTCCTGGTTCCTCCCATAATTGCGCAATATCTCCGAGAAATGCATGGAAACTTTTCTTGAAAAAGAAAAAAAGAAAAAAAAAAAAGTGAAAAGTATCCCTAAAAAATAGGGATCTATTTTTAGAAGCTCGAAGGAGGCACTAGAGATATTTTGAAAATTGTCGCCAAGTGTCGCTTTTTCCTTGCTTTTTGGCCTTCATGTCATAAACCCTAAATTGACCAAATCTATTTAATCAACGCTTCTAGAGCTCATTTTCACATTCGATCTTGAAGCTATGGCATCCCGAGGAAAGCAAGGAACCTTCGGTGAGATCGTCCTCACTTTTCCGGGTAAGTTTTCATTTTCTAGTATTTTGCCACTTTTTCTGTCGCTTTTACTTGTATAGCTTTTGAGAGTGTTGTTTCACTTTTTTTTTGAACGAATGCTGAATTTTTAACTTGTTTTAGCTTGTAGAAGTGTTGTTTCAATTTTTTCATTTCCTTTTCTATGTGTTGCATGCATTTCCCTGTTTTTTCACTAACGATCATCATCGTGGTGACTCCCTTCGCATGCTTCATTTTCCTTTGATTTGATTGATTCCTACACTTGTTTCACTTGCATGCATCTTCACTTAGTCATATATGCACTCAACATCACACCATACTTTAGATCTTCTCGATTTCACACTCCCCTTGGGCAGATTTGGGCTCCCCTTGCCTGGATCTTGTGTTTCCTTGCATGCACTGCACATTATGGGATCTTAAGGCCTCTACCTTGGATTATGGAATTGCACAGAGGCTACCTTGCCTGGATCCAATTGTGCACAACGCATTTCTAGGAGCCAGCCTCTGAGATTGGCCACTGAGATTGTGCAATGCGCAATCTATCACGGCCTTAGCCCAAGACCGAATTTTGCATTACACAGTTCTAGTCAGCAAGCTTTCCCATTGACTATTGGGACTACGCAATGCACAATTCCAGCAGGCAGGAAATGACCTCTGTTAACTAGAATTGCGTAGTTTGTCCCATCATTAGCCTGATTTGTTACTGGGTCTTGTCTTGAAGTTTCTTTTGGTTTTAAGATAACATTTTCCTGCTATGAGTGTCCTCTCTATCTCTAGGTACAGTAGTTGTTGAGCATATCTTTAGCAGTCACAGTTAACATGGCCTCAAAGAGAGCTGCATTAAAGGAAACCATCAAGAGAAGTACTAGGGAAGAAGTTTAGCAAACATCAGCTAATCTACCAGTTTATGTAGACACTCAATTGTTCATTGAGAAGGGTACAACATTAACATGGCAGAAAATCAAGGATACTTTTGCAGAGGACTTCAAGGAATACTTAGAGTATCGAGGTTTACCGTAGCATCCACCGGTCATGATTATACAAGGTTGCATGCAAGTACCCCATTTTTCCCATGTGTGGACTTTATCAGCTAGATTGCCTCATACACATATCCAGAGACTATGACATTCAGGGTAGAGAAATTTCAGCATATGTATCGTTTACCTCAGCCGGTGAAGCACATGGACACACTTTTCTATGCCACCCATACATTCGTGAATACTAGAGATATCAACAAGCGCTGGGTGAAAGAGACATCAAAGTTCAGACAGACACCCAATCATGTTTACAAGACAAAGTCTCTCGGGAAGGCTTATCAGTTCTTGATCATATTTTCATATAGAATATATGGTCAAGAGAACACATAAACTTTTCCTGAAGGTTGGGTAGTTATGTTGGACTAGTTGGTGAATGTTGGACTAGTTGGTGAATGATGGGAAGCCATTCAACTAGTCAGACTTGTTGGCTCATCAATTGAAGATCCATGTGAATAACGCTAGGAATCTGCCTAAGAATGAGCAAGCGAGATTCTACATGTTCGCATACTTGATGAAATTTGTGTCCAGCAACAGTTTCCTGGCATGAGATGGACATAGACACCTAAGGAGATTGTCATCAATGTTTATTTCAAGTTTCTTTCTAACTGCAACTATCGAGGAATGATGGTAAAGCTAACCGGCCATTTCATCATCTTGTTGTATAAGCTAATCTTTGAGCAGGATCCACCTTGCATGTCCCAAGAAGCAATGGGGGTGATAGTGAACATCATATATTGGTATGTCTCACCAAGTGGTGCCTTCATCAGAGTGTATGGAAGAGAGAAGCCTCTGCATGTTCTACCAAGGTATGGGACTATCAAGTTGTTCATGCAAGAGGTCTCTTATCACCTCTCCATAGGGCTGTTAGCAACACTGCATAAGAAGAAGAAGGCACAATGGCTCGCTCTTCCTTGGTGGATCAGATTGTATGAGATTAAGAGCTTGAAGGATGAAGATGCCAAAGCTAAGGAGATATTAGGATTTGAGTTTGGCACCAAAGACTTCAATTTGTATGATCCTCGTGATATTTGCAAGGACCACTACGCGAGAGTGTACTTTCCATGGATCCATGAGACGTTTCACTAGCACGAGGAGGACCCTTGGAGGTACTGTTGCAATGCCTTCAAACTCCACTAGCCAGTCCATATAGCAACAACTTGGAAATATGCTCTATAGACAACAACAAGACAAGAAGCAACAAAAAAAACAATAATAGGTAGCAATCCAGTGTAGGACAAGGGAAAGAGGAAGATTGTTGAGAACCCAAAGGAAGAGAAAAGTTGCAAGATGAGGGCAGATCCTATCATGGAGAAAGCAACTTTAGTAGTGGAGGCAAAGAGGGAGCAATAGATAAAGAGAGAAGAGAGAAGGAAGAGAGAAAAGAATAGGATGCAGGGGACATAGAAGAAGTTGAAGGAGAAAAGAAGTTGAGAAGGAGAGAAATAGAAGAGAAGCAAAAATAGGAAGAAGAACAAAGGCAAGGCGCAGTGATAGAGCAAATAGCACCCATACAGGTTGAGGAGTTAGAACAGTCGGCATCGGAAGAAGAGGTTGAACAGATGCAAGATCAGGAGCTTGCTCAATAGACCGAGCAATTGATTGAAGTGACAAACATGGAGTTGGACCAGGAGCCACATAAATAAGATACTGACCTTACGCAGTGAGCACTAGAGGTCACCTCTCAGTCTCCACCACCTCTAGTGTCAGAACTAGTCCCAGTTGAGAAAGGAGAAGTTGTTCTCCTTAATGATGATCTTGTCATGGATGTGTATATCTATCATTTGATGAGTTGTGGAAGAGGATTGTACAGGCACAAAGGAAGCATTTCTTGGATGATCACACATCACCTGCATTCATGAAGGAAAGGGTGATAGTGTCATATATCATAAATAATCTAAATACCCTTGTTGATGCCACCTTGGCCTATGCAGGAGAAACGATCTCAAATGTTAAGTTCCTATTGGCCGAGAATGCAGAAATGGAAAAGAAATTATAGGATGCTAGGCAAGAGGTATAAAAACTTCAAGAGCAGAGTGCAATTTTCACAATGGTAGAGATGAGGAAAGCGATACTTGATGAAGTACCAAAACTTGAGACTACCATGTGAAGCTCCATGATGGATTTTTCACCATGCATAAAGAAGTTATCCGTGTGCATGGCTTACATCAGTGGAGCAAAGAGTTTGTTCAAACTCTCAGGAACATACATGGTTTTTTCACCGATGTGCAAGAGTGGAAAATATGGTACAAAGGGGCTTTCCTTCACTTTCCAAAGAAGATGAAGCCATAGGAAAACCTGGAGAAAGAAAAGGTCCAGATGTTGATCCAGAACTATGAGAAAATTGCCCCATTCATCAGCAACATACAGGCCTCATATGCATGGTTTTACAAGAGTATGGATGTCATGGTGAGAACGCATAGGATCCCATCAATTAGTTCCCTCACCAAGGCTAGACCCAAGAACCAATTTCGGATAGAGATCAATGGGTACATGGAACCCCTAAGGCGATAGGCTACTAGGGATGACTTGGAGCTGAGTGCACATAACATGCAGAAATACATTGGTGGTCCTGTCATGGTCAACACCATGTTGCACATGCTTTAGGATGCGTTGGATACAGGTTCCAAGACCATATACTTGGATGCTATGGAGGCAAGAGTCCACTATCAGAAAGACATCATCAAGAAGTTTGGGGACATCATCACACAATACCAATCTTGGCGTCAATATGTGATCGAGAAGCACCAAGTGGACGTTTCCGAGTTGGTATTTACCCAAACTTCGGAGTCATAGTGTTTTTTTTGTTAGGTTGTCTCTAGCCTATTTTGTCTTATATGGGTACATGTGGAAAATGTAATATTATTTGTAAATATGTTGTATTTGAAATTCCAAGTGTCATTGGTGGAACGTATACTTATGCATTTTCTTATGGACTACTTTGTATGAAATTGTATGAATATTGTTGAATGTGTGTTGTTGGATTAACCTATCACTTTAATTTGTGGACTATTCCCAATTTTATCTTGTGACGCCATTCTAATCATGTGTTCATTTCAATATTCATACCATTACAAGCTTCTAAGAGGCACACTTCCTTTTCCCCTTCATGTGTTAGAACCCCCATGCATCACACTTGACTCTCTACAAGGTCACACACTTTCTCTCACTCAAATTTATCATACTGATCTCTGCACGCTACCGCAGTTAAGGCATTGCATTAACACCCACTGCTAAGACTTCTACTCCAAACGGTTTGAGGTCTAGTCACGACTTCATATCATGGAGATCACCTGAATGTTGGCGGGTCCAGCACCATCAACACAACTAAATTATTCTCTTTAACAACTATAAAATTTAAATTCAAGAATAAATTCATTAGTTCATGTATTTTAAAAAAAGATCATATTCTAAAATATAAATCTATTATTTTCATACGGTTTTAATAAAATATATATGTAAGTTTAATTCTAAGTTTAAAATGAATATCAATAAATTCTACAATAATGAAAAAAATTGTGAACATTAATCTATATTTCTTTTCTTTGATATTATTAGACACCTAATCCTCACAGATTGGGTGAGAAAATTGTAAATATGTAAATAAAGGAAAGTGAAGAGTTAGAATAAGAAGAAACCTTGGAATATAAATATCGAAGTCACACCTATTCATGTTATATATTATTATTTTCGTTAATGAAAATCAATCAACTTCAAGAGTTATTTTCCTTGGTCAGACATGGTATCAAAGCCATAGGTCTCAAGTTCAGATATTTCCACTTAGTAGCTCCTTTGCCATCCATCTCATATGTTAATTTCTTCCATATCTAATTTCTACAACCATTCTTTCTCATCTTTCTCATAATCTGGCTTGACAGAGAAGTTCATTCCTTGAACTCTTTTTCATTACAACTTTTTGTGTGTGATCCCTATGGATTACAACTCTTGCATGTTGGAATGGTTATATGTTTTCTCTTTGCATACTCTTTGGTCATTACAACTCTCGCATGCTAGAAAAATTATGTGTTTTCTTTGTGGGTTGCAACTTTTTGTGCATTACAACTTTTTGTGCATTACAACTCCCATACGCTAGAATGGTTTTGTGTTTTTTTCTAATCGATTGTTGTTGAGTGTAATGAAGTTGGCATGAATGTTTTTTTATGTTGAAGTTTCCTAACAAGTGCCAAATATTTTTCTCCATGACCATAGTTTTAATGCCCTCACCATAGAATTCCTCTTCATTTTCCTATAGGATAATATTTATTTTTCTCTACAAGAACCACTGGGACTAACATCGACATCATTGGAGCCTTATTGATTGTGAAGGTCGAGGGGGAGATGGGTGTGAGAAATCCAAGTGACATCTACATCCTCATTTTGTATCTTCTTGTATCTTTGGTGTTTCCATCCTCATGTGAACATTGGTACCCCTTATCTTGAATATTAAAATTCTACAATAATCCAACAAAATACGTCGACAATCTAATCTAAAGACAATGGAAAAAACTATGTTGGACTGGTATCCAACAAACTGCGTTGACCTAGTATCCAATGTATTACAATTTTACTTTGTATTTTAATTTCTTGTTCACTCTTTATAGTGTTATGCAACCTTACATTGACTCTAATTTGAATTTAAATAATGAAATCCCAGTTTGAGCCAGATTTGGAATGGTATGTCGAAGTCGTGACCGATATGGTGACTTGTGCCTTGAAATATAAGTAATATGTTTTAATTAGTATTGAATTCACTATTGAAAATTTGTCTGGAATTTAACTAGAAAACAATGTTGAAGTAGGGTCATCAATCCTGGTGGAATATGTGTGCCTAATACACTTTTTCCTCAATAGTTTTTTACTTCCATTTATTAAAACTTTGGTGGTGTTTAGGTTCATTGGACAATATTGTAGAAACTCAAAACTACTAGTAAAGATGTGCTCTCTCATCTCCATTATTTGTGTAGTGCTCACTAGAAAGGAGAACTACCAAGAGTGGTCCAAATATATTATGTATACTCTCATATTTAATGACTTATGGAAAGGAATATGTGAAGGAGAAGGTCACAACGCAACCGTTAAATCCACATCAGATAAGGAGCTATCCTTTTGGGAAAACAAGGAAAACAATCCCTTTGTTCTAATTTCTACTTTTGTAAATGAATAGGTGATCCATTATATTATTCCAATTACAAATTATTATGATGCGTTGAATAAGTTGAAATATTTATATGACTCGCACTCAGAATTGGAAGTGGTTCAATTGATGATTAAACTATTCAACCTTGATTTGAAATAAAATGACCCCTTGGCCCTAGCCTCACAGATTAAAGCCATCATGCACAATGTAGAATCCCCTAGATTTAAAATGGACATTCCTCTCATAACCTTTGTTAAGGCCCTCTATCCTACATACTCTCACTATCTTAAATCCTTACAAGCTAGTGCCCAAATGAAGGACATTACTTTTGACACTCTTATGGATAATTTTGCAAGACAAGAGAAATATTCTGGGAAGAGGAAGACAACTTCTAAATTCCATGAAGAAGTAATGTACCTTACATAGAAAAAGAAGAATCAATAATGAGATTATCCTAAATGGAGAGGTGGTAGGAGAGGATGTGGAAGAAATAATCACAAAGGTAAGGGGGGTTAACCACCATGAAGGAGAAAGGTTTGATCTCCATTGTATTCATTGTGATATAAATGGATAAGACACATCTAGATGTAGAATCCCTTGGGAAATAATCAAGGAAGAATGCAAAGAAGACAAAGGTAAAACACTAGATCCAGCAAAAGGTAAAGCACCTAAATTTGCTTATTACATTGTTTCCCATTGCAATAATGGAGTAATTGAATATTTGTTTCATACTTCATTTTATTCTTGGAAATATGTATGGATTATTGATACAAGTGCAACCTGCCATGTGAACTTTCAGAAAGGATTCTTTGAAGACCTCAATGACAATGTAGATGGAGCAGTGTGCTTTGCAGACAAGTCAGGTCTTAAGCCATTCAAACTTGGAACCATCAGGCTCAACTTCATGTATTCATACGTTTAATGGCAATGTTGAGATAAGAAAAGCATTAGACAACTTAGTTGTCATGACTGGAATAGAGGAAGAAATAATACTGAAGCTGCAAGGAATATCTACTCATGCATAGAACTCTACATGCCTTTCATATTGCAATAAAGGTAGATTTCCATCTAGTTAGTTATGGAATGAAATATTTTGACATCTCAACTATGACAGTCATAGTTTTTTGAAAAAGAAAGGAATTTCTGATTCTCCAACTTTTCCAAGGAAACTAAAGCATTGTTATGCTTGTATCCTATGAAAACATAAGAAACAACCATTTCATGATTATGCTTCAATAACATGTAAAAAGATTGCAATAATTCATTCTAATTTGTGTGTCCCTATGCTTATTCCTTCTACAAATGGAAATATATATATGATAAATTTTATTGATGATTACACTGGGATGTAGTGGGTATACTTGTTGAAAAGTAAATCATAAGATTTTGAAACTTTCATAAATTTTCATGCATGGATTGAAAGTGATGCACAATCTAATATTGGATCAATTCGTACTAATAATGGAAAATAATATACTTCTAATGAATGTTAAAACTATCTTCACCAACATGGGATTCAACATCAAACAAGTGTTCCATAAAATCCTCAACAAAATGGTGTAGATGAAAGAATGAATAGGACTATCTTAAATATGGTTCACTCAATGATGCTTTTCAAAAATGTAAAGATGATGTTTTGGGTTGACGCAAATCTATGTTCAATATATGTCAAAAATAGATGTCCATCTCCAGCTCTCATAAATAAGACTCATTATGAAATGTGGTAGAGCCTCATTCCTTTGGTAAGGCATCACAGGAATTTTAGTTTGACATGCTATGCCTTGATTCCTAAGGAGCAAAGAAGAAAGTTTGATACAAGGATTCAAAAGTGCATATTATTAGGGTATTCGGATACCACCAAAACATATTCTCTCTATGCTGGGGTAAATAAGAAGTTTATACTGTCTAGAGATGTGATTTTTCTTAAATCTTCCAATACAAAAAATATTTTTGAGCAGTAGCTTGATTGTTTTGATAGATTCAAACATGAAAAAACTTATCATGAATTTGATAACGAGATTCCACATCTTGAAGGGAGAGTCCATATCTTGGATTAATATATGGAATCTTCTTTTGAAGCATTGTCTCCCCCTCATGAAGTTCTGATCACTCCTTCAAATTAGGAAGACCCTTTGAGTGATATTATTGAGAGGATTGTAAGGATAAATATTGATGCAACCCATCTCAATTAATAAAGCAACTTGGACCATCTCAGAATGGTCCCCCAAATTGGCTCACTAAAACACTTGAAAGTGTTCATCCTAATGAGGCTGGAAAGATAGGAACTAGAGGTTTCACTAGACAAAATGGAGGTAGATGATTATGATTCAATTGATGATATGGATGTTTCATATGATTGTGATTAGATTTGTTTGCTAATTTTGAACCAACTTCCTTTAAATAAGTTTCTTCTCATGATGAATGGAAAGAACTAATGCAGAAGGAGTATGATGATCTCATAAAGAATGGAAAATGGAATTTGGTGGAACGTCTATTTGGAACAAAACTAATTGGTTGTAAGTGGAACTACAAGAATACATATAAACCATATGGCTCACTTGACAAGCATAAAGTAAGGCTCTTAGAAAAAGGATTTTCATAGGAAGAAGGTGTCAATTATGAAAATACCTTTTCCCCCACAACAAAATGGGCCACCATTCAAACTCTCTTTGCCTTGGTAGCTTAGAATGGATGGAAATTCCATTGGATAGATGTGAAGGCTACTTTCTTGAATGAATACTTGAAAAAAATGTCTTCATGTCTCAACCAAAAGGCTTTGTTGTGAATGGATAGGAACAAAAAGTATGTAAACTCATCAAATCCTTATATGGCCTAAAACAAGCACCATGAGCCTAGTATGAAAAATTGATTGAACATCTTCTAAAATTAAATTTCAAACACTTTACATGATGATGCAACTATATTTGTCAATAAAGTTAGAAAACATTGTTGTCTACCTTATGGCATATGTAGATAACCTATTGATAACAATTGACAATGAAAAATATATATCCATAAAGAAATAGTTGAGGAAAGGATAAGAGATGATAGATTTGGGACACCTTCACTACTACTTGGGCATTGGGCATTGAAGTGACCCGACATCCAAGGTATATATTCCTCTCTCAAAATAAGTACCTTGGAGAATTGTTGAACAAGTTTACAATCCTTTATCCACTCCATTGGAACAAAATATGAAGCTCACATCTAAAGAAGGAAATGAATTTGAGGATGCAACTATAGATAGACAACTTGTGGGAAGTCTTATGTACCTCACCACTACCAAACTAGATATTTCATTTGTTGTTGGAATCCTTTCCAAGATTATGCAGAAGCATTGTGAAGGATATTATTCTACTGTAAAAATAATTCTAAAGCACTTGAACGGAACTCAAGACTTTGGACTCAAATATTCACAGGTGGATGACTTCATATTGATTGGATATTATGTCTTAAAATTCTATGCAGATAATAAAAATGGAGAGTTTACTTCAGGATATGTTATGAGTCTTGTATTATTAGTTGTCTCATGGAGAATATGTGGAAACTACAAAAGAAACCATAGAGATTGTGTGGCTTAGGAAAATTCTTGAATACTTGCAGGAGAAAGAAGTGAACTCTACTCCCCTTCTGATTATAATACTTTTGCAATTAAATTGGTAAAGGATTCAAAATTCCATAATCGAACCAAAAATATCAACATAAAGTATCATTCGATTCGATATATTATGTATATGTCAAGGCTATTCGTCTATGAAATTGTTCACAAATGAGAAAATTGTAGACATCTTCACCAAAGCACTTGGAAAAAATAAAATTGAAAGGTTAAAAATGATGCTTGGACTCACAAACACCTCATTAAATTAAGCGGGGAAAATGTTAGACACCTAATCCTCAAGGTTTAAGAATTAGGTGAGCGAATTATAAATATGTAAATAAAAGAAAATAAATAATTAAAATACAAAACAACTTTGAAATATGAATTCCCAAAAATTACACCTCTTCATATTATATATTATTATTTTCATTATACCAATCAATCAACTTCAAAAATCATTTTCTTTACATAATAATTAAAACTCATATTTGATATAAATGCATTCCAATTCCAATTAAAACTCTATATAATCAACTTTAGATATTTTCAATTAATAATTTATTAAAATTAAATATAAAATATAATAATAACACATACTTTATTACAATATATTACATCAATTTCATTTATAATATAAATTTAAAAATTTATAATAGTAATGAATTCATTGTACAAGTAAATACATGTCAAATATTATATAAGTGTTTTGGTAAGATTTACACAACAATATATTATTAACTAAAATATATATCAAAGTACGAATTATCAATTGAAATTATATTAAAATGGTTATGTATCTAACGCATTAAGATTAAAAATAAGTTTTTCTTATTTGGTGTTTGACATAAAAGATATATGTGATTCCAAGTTGCGATTGCACACAAGTTGTCTAACTCGTTAGTGTGTTGTCTCATTCAAGTTAGGGATACTTTTTGCTATTTTTTATTATTGAAAACTTTTAATAATGAAGATAACAATAAAAAATAGTTTACTTATATGTACCAGACAATGTCCAGCTCATAGTTCCAACCCCACTGCTAAAAACCATCTTTCTCAAAAAACTACCCAACATATCCCATGAGCTCAATCAAATATCATGAGAGCTGCAAAAATACACCATTATTAATATTCCAAGGATAACAAGACCAAGGTAGCATCCATGGAGTAAGATATCAATCAAAACAGAAAGAAGCTCTCCAATTTTAAAATAGAGATAAAATATACAAAGTGGGTGCCAAATATACAATTTTCTTGGTCTAGAGATACCAAAATCTTCAAGCTCATTGGACTCTTTTGGTTGAACAAAGACTTTATTATCTATGTGGTACAGGAGAGGACATCAATAGTGAGTAGTCATGTAGAAATTATAAATTTTGGACAAAATTTTTGAGGTAGTTTACAAGGTAGTTTATGATATAGATACCATTTTTTTAGACCCCATGGTCTGATTAGAAGAAATTTCAGTCTAAAAGTGCTCATGAAATTTTCACATAATTTCTATCATAATATGTAAACCAATAAAAATCTTTTAAATTTAAAAAGAGGTACATGTCTTAAATAATTTTAAATTGTTTAATTTGGATATCTGTGAAATAATTAATTATTAATTTGGGTATAGGTGAAATATTTTATTATTAATTTATGTATTTGGTGAATTTTTTTATTAATGATTATTACCTACCTTACCCATATGGAATTAAATATCGAAAAAAGTTATTAATACAATGTTAAATCTTGATATTAAGTAAAAAAACATAAATTTAAATGCAGGCTTATTTGACATTAATAGTCATTCCCAAAAAAAACACCAAAAATAGTTAATACAAAAATATAATTACACAACTAATATAAATTTAATTATAGGCAATTTTTATTAAATATAAATAATTTAAACTTTAGAAATTACCTCCGCCAAAATATAGAATAGATTAGTTAAATATAAAAAGTATTAAAATAATTAAAAAATTAGGATAAATATTAAAATTATTAAATTTGTCGCTAATAAATATGTGAAACATAAATAAAATTAAGTAATATTAAAAATTGTTTACATGACATTTTTTTAATTCTTATTATTTTTTTAGGAGACCATTTTTAGGCTAAAACTACATGGGTTGGTTGTTTTATATCTTTTAATAATAGTGATACAAGGAAGCAATATTAATCTGCTTAGATTTATTCTATATGTTCTCTTTTATGCTTTTAGTCAACTACATCAAATTATTATAAAATTTCTCTTTTGTGTTTTTAGTCAACTATGTCAAATT